>VUQR01031160.1:44066-54571 GCA_015108515.1 Hemichromis elongatus | reverse complement strand
GAGCAATTAAACCCCACAGCAACCCCCCCCCCCCCCAACCGAATAGCTCCAAGGGCAAGAGGCTGACAAGGTTAGGGTCGTGGATACTGGAAAAAAATTCTGAGTGGGAGTGGAGGAGCCTATGGAAGAAGCAGATGGTAGTTTAGCATGGATTGATTATAAAATATTAACCAACTGTTCAAGGCGCTGGCTGACAGCTGTTCACTGCTGGTTGCATCTATCACTTCTCTTTTGAAATGAGAGTCAATATAAGATAAGATCAGTGTTGAGTCAAAAAGTGATCAGTGGCCGACTTGAACTCATTCATGAGATTTGTTGGACAAGTTATTTGCCAACAGGTCAATTATAACATTTTAAAGACTAGAAATCAATTTTTGCAGGCAAATTGTCTTTGGCAAAACAGCAGGTTAAACTTATTAGGAAAAATACTCTCTTTAGTCCCCTACTCTGTTGCAAATAACCTGATATAATGACTAAACGTTTGGCTCTGGGGGAAATTCTGTTGACAGGGGCTTTTTATATTTTGTGCTGTCATTCGTTTTTACAGCAGCTGGTGATAGAAATAAAAAATATCCCAACAATTGCTAGCCACTGCTACATGCTAAACTCAGCTGTTTTTAAGAGAGAGAGAAAACTGCGCATCATCTTATAAGAGGCTCTTGGGAATCAGGCTCGAAAGAGTGGTGATAGAATGAACTAACAGTGCACTTAGCTGTGCGGCTAAACAGGGCTGCTCCCAGATCGTATTCTTAGCAGAATGCTATGTCTTAAGGGAGCGGAGGCTATTGCTCATCCTCTAAGTGGTTCAGATGTGACAAAGCTTCTCTTATATTGAGTCCTGGTTGGAGTCTGTGGTGCAGACACTCGGACACAAAGGAGATTCAGGCTCAGTAATGGAGAAGACTAAGACTGCGGGAGATAGACTGCCAAACGAGCAGGGATTATACTCTCAGTTGGTAAAGTTCAATTCTCCAATTTCATTCCACTCCTGCTCTTACTTTAGTTGTTATAGAGTTAATGAGAGCGAGTGATACTCGGCTACGCTGGCAGCGAGCCCAGGTCAACACCAGGTTTAAGTTGACAAGGTGTGCTAAATGATTGATCAAGACACGAGTCATATCATGAAACCAAGCTCAGTCATGACCTTACAGTCGTGGTCAGCCTACACCTGTGATTGTGTATTCACGCAGCCTGCCCTTCCGGACGACATGAAAGTCACGGCTCCCCTTTCAAACGGGCCTTATTACAGCTTATTGTGTTCTCCCCCGAAAACAAGACTCATCAGTGATTCTAATTAATGAAATTAGTCCTGTTTAAGTCACTGAATGGTAGTGTTGAGTGTGCTTCTAGAATAGTACTGTTTAGGGTCAGGAAAAAACATTTGCTGAACTTTGCTAAATTTTTGAAGGGGAATGAGCATTACCTATTGGCTGCAGTGGTGGAATAGATGTAAATTCAGCCAACGACTGTATATCAGATAAAGTTAGGCTTGAAAGCAACGTTTTAGTCTCTTATTTTTGACTTTGTGAAAAAGTGAATGAAAGCTTATTAAGACAAAGTATTAACACTATGGGATACCAGACCTCAAGGTCCCACATAGAGCGTCATCTCACATTAGACAAAGGTCCTAAAGGTCCTCAGAAGAACCCGTATTATTTCTTTTGTGCAAACAGAACCAGGATGATCATTGCCAGGGCCCTACAAAATGACCTCTAGCAGGCCACTGGTGTGAATGTCTCTCACCAATCAGACTTCCCGAGGTTGGCCTGAGGGCCCGATGCCCTCTATTAGGCCCTGTGCTAACCGCCCGGCACCATGAAGCCTGAATAACCTGAATTTGCAGTGAATACCAGAACTGAAAAATCTACCACTTGTGAATTGTGCTTTTTACAGACGAGAGCGGATTCACATTGAGCACATGCGACAGACGTAAAAGGATTTGGAGATTCATTGAGAAGATTATGCCGTCTGTCACATCATTAAGCACGACCAGTTTGGTGGTGGATCAGTGATGGTCTGGTGAGGCCCATCCATGCAGACCTTAGACAAAGGTCCTAAAGGTCCTCAGAAGAACCCGTATTTCATAGACCTAAACCTATTAGGTTTAGGTCTATGAAATAATGGGGTACATTGTCAGATACTATGCCACGTTGTCCAAGCACCTGAAATAAAATTTTTAAAAAGTTAATATTTTATTCACAATAGAACACAGAAAACATGTCTAAATGCTTGGACTTCAAATGCAGACTTTTGAACTCAGTCCTGATAAAATTCCAGATGGTCCCTTTTTAACTTACTCTCTAGAAAGTGACGTCTATGTTTTTTAAAAATAATTTCTAATTGTATATCACCTAACTACGGAACAGTTTTTAACTTCCTTCAGCCCGTTTTAAATGAGCTTTGAAACATAGACGACGGCTGGATTTCTATTGCTGCTTCTTTCATGAGAAAGCTCTAACCTGCATTTATGGATGTCACGGCAAACCGTGTTTCAGACAATGATCTGGAATCTGGAATGGTTCCTGAGCTCATGCAGTGATTTCTGTGACTGAATATTTTTAATGTGGTGCCACCTACATCACATTTTGTTCAATACTTTTGATGACTTTTGATGTGTGTTTATATAACATCACCAAAAGAGGGCGATAGAGACATAACTTTTTATTTTATGAAATGTCATATTTTATATATACATATATATATATAAATACATTTGAGAAAAATCTAAATTAGTATTAGATTTTGCCCACATAACTTAGACTTTGTAGGACTGTACTTGAAGATGCCTTATAGAAGAAACTGAATCCTCTTGATCCTGTAGCCATCGTTGTTTCTAAGACAGTCTGTAGCTTCTCTTGCACTCAATAGGCATCGACAGATTTGTGTGGGCTCCTTTTATACTCTGTCTAAATGAGGTTATCGCTCTACACCATCACCTGCTGACAGCTCTAAATAATTGATGTTAATTATTTAACTTTAATGAACTAAAACCTAGTGTAAATGTATCATTAGTTGTTGTTTTACATCTCTTTACTCCGTTTACACTGTGACCAGTGTAACGCTTGACAAGTGCTCATGCTTCTGAGCAAAAGCTAAAATATTCACTGTGAGAGCTTAAAAAATTTGATATAGCTGAACAACAGGCTCACCAAGGCCCAGCTCTCCTCATTATTTGGTAACATAGAGATCACAATCGCTCTTTTTGTTTTTTACATTTTAATGAGACACTCAGTGGCCATGCTTTAAATATCTCCATTCATTACAGCTATATTCTATATTTAGCCCTTTATACTGTCAATAAGCTGGCAAGCAGGTTTATTATCCTAGAAAATGATTCTCAGTAAGCAATCACTCACTCAATATAGCATGTCAATAAGCTAAATGTAAGAGCTTTTTTTAGTCATGAGTCAACGTTGTTATCCATAAATCGATTAGAAGGAGATTGATCAGAGGCCAACTTCACCTTCTATGACATCTATTTTTTATCGGATTGCCCTGTGAAGATATTAGAGTCAGTGATTGTAGGGGTATGAACCTGTGTGTTTTTAGTACTGGCTAATGCAAACATTTTCCAAAGAAGGGAAACTCTCCAGATTTAGGAACTTTTTAGGTACCCTAAGTGAATCGGTATGTGAGCAGAAAAGCAAACACAAATGTATCTGTTTTGGTTTGGGCTGTAAGGAGCAGTGTCTTAACTCCCAAAGCCTGCTGTGGTTAATTGACAGAGTTGAATCCAGCGCACGTACACTTGCAGTCCTGTCGTGTCTAATCCAAAGTGATGCAGTGATCACAGTGCTTTTAATACATGGCTGTCTTTTGAAGGCCGTTCACTGCAATAAATGTATTCATGTGTAAATGAATAACATCACCGGGCAACGTATGGCTGTTTGATCAGCCAAGAGCCAAATTTTCTTTGTAATCTAAATGTCCAGTTGTGGGGACAGGACGAACCGCAGTTATCGAAGAGCAGGGACCAAACCTGAATGCCAAGTAAAGAGCAGAGAATAATATAAATATCAGTTTAAATTTGAGGGTCCTTTTTTTAACCACATTAATAATTAAATATAAAATCTCAACAACAATTCAATAGATTGTTATGAAATATATTTATATTCCTCCAATTTATTAAATGACTATTAAATTATTTATAAAACCTGTGAAAACACTCCTGATCCCCAGTACAATAAAACTGAAGGTATGAAAATCTTGACTCTAATGTCAGGTTTTCATCATATTCTCACTGTTGTTTGTTTGTGGTATTATGATTTTTTTTGTGAAATATTTCAGCACCCACTGAATAGCCTATTGGATTACATTTTTGTGTTGAAGATGTCAAAGATTAGAGAGATTAGAGAGCTCTTAGTTTTTAGGGATTCCTTGTCTGGCTGACATTTTTGGCAAGATATGAAAAGTCTTGACAACTACTTGATATCATAAAATTTATCACAAATAATCATAATCCCCAAACAAAGAATCCTCAAGACAAGATCATGATTTTGTATTTTTTAAAAGTAACTCGGGAATGGGCTGGAATAAAATTCAATTTAAAAGAGTGAAGTTGTGAGTATTCCTCTTGCATCACCTTAAGGCTGACATTTGTTGCTTTGAGTTAAATGTCTGGAAAAGTACAAAATATGTCATAAAAATTTGGTACAAATATTCGCAATCCTTTTGGGATTAATTATGAAACCCTTTCTGTCACAAGGTCAAAGTTTTATTTGTCCTGTTCTTTTTTAATGGCTAATGCAGTATGTCTGCTTCGAGTGAAACCATCTCCCTTGATCTGCCTGTAATATATGTCAATAGGAGCTTTTTTTTTGCATGCACATTTGACTCCCTGTCCATTTGTGTGCTATTACACATTGACAACACTTCCCTTCCCCCCTTTTACAGCCTGAAAACCTGAAGATGTCACTTCTTCCCTGCAGAATTGAATTCTTGCTAGCCTATAATGCTTTGCCAAGAAAAGAAGCATGATGGAAAACCGACAGAGGCAGGTCTATTCCTATTGTTCCACTGAAGATTATTTTATCCGACTCTGGCCATCTCAGGGATCCATATAGTGAGATATAGTAATAAAGAGAGAAAAAAGGAGGGGGAAAAAGAAAAATCAAACAATGATTGAAGGGATTTTTTTTCCAGGAGTGGTAAATGTTAAGAAGTTGGCACATGTTTCTGTTTTTTGTTTTCCAAAGAGTTTGTGAAAGTAGGGAACAATCCATGGATGGACAAGTTGCCATGGCGACCTTACCTCCTGATCTGTCAGACCGACTTGAGCTGACAGAAAGTGAGAGCAAGCAAGAGTCACACTGGAAGAGAAAGAAGGAATGGAGGAGGTGGGGTGCCTTCGGTCGGCTGAAGGGCTGCCAGAGGTTTTGACAGCAGTGCAGTAATGAACAGGAGGGATGGAGTCATCGCACGGGGGTCTCCAGAGGGATAACCTCTTAATGGTTAGGCCATCTGAACCCATTATTCAGTGACAAGACTGACAACACACAGACAAAGGTACACAGATGCATTCTCAGAACAGATTCCAGTATATCTACAGTAGTTAGATTAAAGAAACACACACACTCTTATGTATGCGCCACACAAACACATTCTTGTTTATTAATATCAAACTATTGGTTTGGTTTGGATGAACATATGTAATGTCTACAGTTCTCAGTTGCTGCCGTAGACCCAGAAACTCTGTAGTCATATCATGCTTTGGAATCAGAATGTTGAGTTTGAAATTCTGTTTACCTTCAAAGTGTTTTTATTCTTTTTGGGGAGATTTTGAATTTCATATCTTCTTTTTTTTTGAGTTCCTATTTCTATTAGAGTATAATTATTCCTCAGGGTTTTATTCCCTTTTATTCACCGGCCTCTATGGCAGGGGTGGGCAATTAATTTCCCCAAGGAGCCACATGAAACTGGAACTATTGTGGAGGGCTGTACCAATACATTCATGAAGAGATCAAACTAATATTGAGCAGAATTGAGTTTGGATTATTGGTGGGTCCTTAGTTTCAATTGTTTATTTTCTTGTACTCTGTGCACTTTGTTCACTTTGTTTTCCCTGCTAGTCGATTTCTACATATTCAGTGTTTGAGTTATCCCTTTCCTGTTTTATTTTGGTACTTTTATACTTTGTAGTCATTTGTTCCTTGTTTGTATTTAATTTTACTTTTTTTATTATTTGCTTGATTAGTTTCAGTTATGTGTTGTTTTGTTGGTGTTTCTGCCTTAAAAAGCTGAAACTCTTTGAGTGCTTCATGTGTATTTATTGCCTTGGTCTTCCATCAATGTTTGGCTGTGTGGAAGGTAACTAGTTTGTTTTTGTTTTTTTCATGTTTTGTAAGTTACTGAATTGTAATAAACTTTTGTTGTTGTTTTTTACTTTTCGTGGACTCAAATAAAAAGCTTTTATTAAAAGGTCAGTTTTACATTTACTTGCCTTGCCTATTAGATGAGTTTAGATCCTGTTTCTTGCTGAACCTCAGGAGACTTTATCAGCTCTGGAGGGTTCCTCTGTTATTGTTTGTGGACTGTCCATCTCCACCCCCAAGACTTTATGAAGGCTTCTGGTCTCACCCTCACTTCAGTGTTTAGCCCATGAGAGCAAAGTGTTCATGAGTAGATACTTAAAGTCTGTCAGGCTACGGGTGAAATAATGTCTACTTTTATCTCTCAAAATAGCTGTTTGCTGCTGTCATTCATGAAGGCATTTCTAGAGTGTTTTTTTTTTTTTTTAACTTGGTTAGATGTTGTTCAGGGTTTATTTCAATTCATTTTTTTATATAAAAAAGCAAATTATAACAATAGCTGTTCAATTTATTTTTTAATACCATTCAATCTTAATTATGTATCGCCAAACTACAACAGTCCCCTCAAGGCGCTTAATATTGTAAGGTTGACCCTACAATAATACATTGAGAGAAAACCACAACAATCATATGAACCCCTATGAGCAAGTGCTTTGGCACTTTGGTGACAGTGGGAAGGAAAAACTCCAGAGGGATAACCTCTTAATGGTTAGGCCATCTGAACCCATTTTCCTTCCCATCGTCGCCAAAGTGCTTGCTCATAGGGAGTCATATGATTGTTGGGTTTTCTCTGTATGTACTATTGTACAATATAAAGTGCCTTGAGGTGACTGTTGTTGTGATCTGGCGCTATATAAATAAAATTGAATTGAATTGAATCTTAAAAGAAGAGATCTGTCTCCTGAATCCAAACTGGAAGCTGGTTCCATAGAAGAGGGGCCTGAAAACTAAAGGCTTTCCCTCCCATTCAACTTTTAAATACTCTAGGAACAACAAGTAAAGAACCCCAGTCTCATATCAAAGTGTTCTTTGTCACTCATCCAATTGACGTCTTCAGTCTCAGCTGACTGCAGGTTTTCCCAATCTTATAAACAGTACATCTTGTTAGGAGACCTGGGTCGTCGACCCAGAGTTTTGAGTTTTCTTTATTGTTGAGCTTTGAGTTTGCCATTATTTATTGTTTCTAGTCTTTTGGTTTCTTTGTCAGAGTTATGTCTTCTGTTTTCTGTGTTCTTTAGTTGCTCTGTCTCCCCTGTCTGCTGTATCCATTTGTTAAGTCCGTGTCTCTGTGTCATGTTTCCTGTTTTACTTTGAAGGTCTGTGTCTTATGTTAATGTGTCTGGTTTTGCTTCTTTTGTCTTGTTAGCCCTGATTTGTCCCAGCCATGTTTCCCTCCTGTTACCCATTCCCTGATTGCTCCCTCTATGTATTCAAGCCTTGTGTGTCACTGTGTCTGTGGTGCGGTCTACTCTCATTTATGCTGTGTGTGCTGCCTGCCTGAGTTTATTTTGAAGTTGGTTACATTTGAGTTTAGCAATAAAGCTGTGTCCTTTGAGTTTACGTTTTATCTCCGGAGTCTGCATTTTGGGTTCTCCATTTCCACCACTCCTGCCTGCACACAGCCTTCTCATGACACATCTACACAAAAACTGAAACCAGCCCATTGAATAAACATATTCTTTGATTTTAAATCCAATGGGTGGTAGAGACTGAACTATAAAAAAAAAACTGTCAATCAAATTATGAACCTAATTAATACTGAATAAAAGGAAATGTAAAAAATTGCACAACTGAAAGGAACTACCCAGATACTAAGTAATTATGCTTGTAAACAAAGTCTAAAAATATCCCAGCCTCTGTGTTTACTGATGGCAAAATATCATGCTGCTGGTCTGCATTGTACTGAGCTAAAAAATGATCTGTATTTTAATTTCCCAGACATAAACACAAATTGTACACAGCTGAATATCCTCCATCCGTGATGCATTCATACATCTAATTGTAGATAAACACTTTCTAAGGTTCAAAGACAAGAATAATTTTTTTTCAATGTTGAGTAAAAACTGAAACCAGGGTAAAATTACTGTATAATTTCACACTTCTTCTTGCCTTTACTTGATAGCATAGAGAAGAGAGGACAGGAAAGCAGGGAAAGAAAGTGATGCAAGGCAAACAGCAAAGGACCTCAGGTCAGAGTTAAATCCAGGCCGCTGCATTGAGCCTTACAGCATATGGTCTCCTCCTCACCCTGTGAGCTAAATTGGCACCCAAAAGTTCATATTATAGAATTTATTCTTCTTTCTTTACTGAAAGTAGGCTATATTTAAAAGTAAATGTTGCCAATTGTAGTTCTGCTGCCAAGTTGGTGATATTTTTATATGACTTTGTTCCAATATCATTTCTCCGATGCAAATACCAACCCACCATTGTTGCCAGAGAGATGACTTATGTGACTCGTTTGCGATTCTGCAGCTGGGAACTATCCAGCTGCAGTCATAAATAGATGCAGTTATCACGAACTGTAACAGCAGTCACTGCTTCATTTAATTATACCCACGCATTTATGAATGAGTGTTTACATGATAAACTGTGTCTAAGAACAAGAAAATATTGTATCCTTAATTATTTCACAAATGACTACAAAGGCAGACATCATTATAGGGCAAAAACCTCTAAAAGCAGTAACAAAACTGCTATGTTCATCGATTTGGTTCTAAGCATTGGCACAAGAAGCTGATCTGAGACTTCAATTCAATTCAATTTGATTTTATTTATATAGCGCCAAATCACAACAACGGTCCCGTCAAGGCTCTTTATATTGTACAGTACTCGGGATGTGTGTAAATGATGGACTGCAAATCATTAACCCATCTAATTTATAAACTCAGTTTTTATTTATCTACTAACATCTAAGGCATATCACATGTTTTCTAGCATGTTTTGTTACATACAGTGATAGACATTAACATATAGAAGTTAAGTATTTATCAGACATTCATCTTAGCAAGAGAAATAGGCACAAACCTACACAGTAGTGGTGTACAGTGACTTTTTCAGAAAAGTGAACAGTGACAGTTGTCCACATATATACAGTCAAACAGTGTAAATCAGATTAAAATAAGCCATTTGTGCTGTCCGTCTGTACCCTACATGGACACTTTCAGCTTTTCTGCACTCAGTCCTGACTCAAGAATTGTAAATATTTTTGTATTTTACAGTATATTTTAAAATATTTTCTATAAATAAATATATTAGCAAAAACATATTATTTTCTGAAAATAACAAGCAAAAATTATTTCTGAGAGGAAAAAGAAACAATAAAACACTATGAAAAAAAATGAAAACATTATTATAATTATTATTATTAAACATATTCTCAATATAAATCTCATACAATTGATTAATATTGCTGTTCCATATGTTAAGTATGGAGCCAGAAGAGCGACACTTCATTTTGGTCTTTGTGGTGTTTTTTTCTTGGTTTTTTTTAAATGTGTTTACATCAACTGTTATTTTACATGACATGTTTATTATGCATATCTGGTATATGGACTGATTGTTATATAGTGCTTTGCTACTCTCCACAAATACTCAAAGCGCTGTATACAACATGCCTCATTCACCCTATTCACCCCCGCTCATACAAGCACTTCTAAAATTAAATGCAAATTAACCAGCATTCACACACATTCACACTCCGATGAAGGCGGAAGGCAATTTGGGGTTAGTATCACGGCATGCAGACTAGGGAAGCCAAAGATCGAACCACCAACCTTCCAATCAGTATCTGATATGCTCTGTGCCACAGCCACCATGAAACATGAAATGTTTTGGCAAAAAAACTGTTAAACATATTCAGTGTACAGATTACAGAATCCGTGGCCCAAAATGTAGTTTGTAACGTATTCCTTTAAGTTACTCAATGTGTGTAAGGTATTCTGAATACTTGGGATTGATATATCGTCATTGTCACGTCACTATTGTTGTGTGATTATATTAAGATTTAAACATCTAGTTGGTATTACTTTCAGAACTGCACATGATTATTTGCAGCAAGCAGGTTATAATGCAGCCTTCAGTAATACTAATAAATTACACAGCAGCAGTACATTAAAGATACTGAAGTGGCACATAACCCTGGTAGCTACCACAGCTAAAACAAAGTAGTTGCAGTAGACTAATGTTAAAAAAAAAAAG
>VUQR01031160.1:0-37880 GCA_015108515.1 Hemichromis elongatus | reverse complement strand
GGGACTCTCCACCATTTGACCCTAGAACTGAAGAAGCTTCTCGGATGAGAGGTGAAACGTCTTCAAGCAACCTAAAGAAGTCCAGACGCCTTTTCCTTACAGCTCCTTAGAGTATAGCAGCCTTTCATTTTAGAAACAAATAAATTGCTTGTTTTTAAATCTTTAAGTGGATTCACTCCGTCATACCTCTCTGATCTGTTAACTAAAAATACTCCAAAAAGAACTCTCGGGTCAGCTGATAAGTTGCTTCTAGTTGTCCCTAAAAACAGAGGAGACCGGCCCTTTGTGCTTATAAATAACTTGATTGATTGAAGGGTCAGCTTACTCCTTGACTCACCATGGGACACAGATCATGGAAAATAAGGAACCACTGGTACAAAAGATTTGATCCCGCTCTGCCCCTTTGGACTCATCCTACTCATTGCCTGAGTAGCAGTACAGTGTAAGGATAGACTACACTTTCTACCCGATCTGAGCTGAAAAGCGAATCTATGACCACGTTTGAGGATGACACGTTTGTCCAAACACAACTGCCTGCCTAATCATTGCCTAGAACAGGGGTGTCTAACTTCACGCCTCGAGGGCCGGTGTCCTGCAGGTTTTAGAGCTCACCCTGGGTCAACACACCTGGATCAAATTATTAGTTCATTACCAGGCCTCTGGAGAACTATGAGACATGTTGAGGAGGTAATTTAGCCATTTAAATCAGCTGTGTTGGATCAAAGACACCTGTGAGACTCAAGGTCTGGAGTTGGACACCCCTGAATGAGGTCAACGCCCACTACAGGCAATGCGGGCCGAAATCCCCACAAAATAATAGAATCAGCTTCCAGTTTGTATTTGGGAAACAAAGACCATCTCTACATTCAAGATCAGGCTTAAAACATTCCCTTTCGCTAAAGCACATAGTCAGGACTGGATCAGGTGACACTGAATCCTTCCTTGTAAAGCATCTTGTAAAGTAAGGTTTACAAGATGCTTTACAAGATTCCAGGTGACCCCTGAAGCCGGCTTACGATGTGGTACAGACTATCCAGGAAATTTGTGTTAAATGTCTGAGTTAAATTCTGCCGTGTTATTACTCTATTATTTAGCACTAAGTTGTGCCTGCATTGCAACCACACAGTTTATGAAAGCAGTATGCTAACCAAGCTTTCTACCATTAACCAATAAAATAGTAATCCACCCTCTTATGTATGTAAAGTTTCACTCACAAAGTTTAACCTTTGGCTTCAACCAATACATTTTTTTTTCACTACTACTCGGCAAGTTAGGTGAAAACTGGAAGACAAGCTGGTAACTTTAATGAAACTATGGAGACTGTGGCAATTAGCTAATGACCAAAACAATCATAAGAAGAAAAAGACAAATGTCAAAAAGGGCTTAACATTGAGAAAGAGTACATAATACAAAATTTATTTTTTTTTAAAACATAAAAGCAAGAATGTTTACAGTGGTGCATAAAAGTTAAGACTAAAAATGTATTCTAAATTAAATCAAGAGACAGTGAAGAGCAGATAAAATTGGATAAAGCCTTGCAGCATCATTTTGAACAGTTAAAAGACATTTTGCTATGCGATCAAATAAAAGCATGAATAAGCATTTCCGTCTCAGCTTTAGACACAAAACCTCTCGGTCTGGCAATATTCCTCTGATGGAAAAACTAAATGCTGTGGCCTGTCTGTGATGCACTGTTTTAAAAGCTGAGCTAATGCCATTAAAGAGCAATCACTGGTATCTGCAGCCATCATAAAGTTATTTTCAATTTTCAAGTTTTAATTCAATTCATTTTATGATAAAATTATTGAAATTGATCAAAACGTTATGCACATCTTAAAAAAAGGCCTTTCACTAGACAGTTACAGGGGTACACTGACCAGTCACTTGGCCTGTATGAACTGGACATCACAGTGACTATTAGCAACTTTCAGTAACCCCACACAATTTGTTGGAGAATACACATTTTTCCTTCATGACTGGTGGGTTGCATGATGGTCTGTGGACAGAGTGAGATGGAGACACATAATCCACTGTGACGTGACTCAAAGGGACCAGTCGAAAGAAGAAGATGGTAATTATTGAGAAGGAAATAAGAATAATAAAAGCCCTCAGATTTTTATGTAAATTAATTATTTTTTGTTTTTGTCATTGCCAGCTATGCACTCATTTTCACTTTATGAGCTGGAATACAACTAATAAACACTGCGTTTTCCCTAAATGGGATTGTGACTCTGGGAGTGGTAGGCCTAACCTTTGCTATATGTGGTTGAGTTTTGCTTGCTCTGTGACAGACGCAGGGTGAGGGAGGAGTAGGGGAATAAGAGAGAAATAAAAGACTGCAAAAGCAACATGGGCTGCAGTCTCTGCAACCCCCCTCCCCACCGTGGATGTTGTATTGTGAATCATTTTCTCAATGGAGCAGATGGAACAGGACAGATGTTCCACTGGAGTAAGGGCTTGTTTGCCTGTGCGTGTCTGAGTGGAACAGTGAAGGAGACATAGAGACTAAATTGAATCCACAAGGAAAGTGGACCAAGTGGGACAAAATAATAAAAGGAAACAAGTGCATTTGAAGAGCTCCAGTGTAGATAACCTACTAGCTCATGCTGGTGTAGTTTTATTAAAAGATACAATGCTCTTATCAGTAGGTGGCCAAGGCAAATTCTCCCAAAAATTATGGTTGAAAGCACATTTTTAAAATTAATGCTACTTTATTTTATAGCTATGGATTTGTAGATTAAGATTACAAATATAAAAGATATGACCTAATAAAATGTAATTTATAGAACAACAGATATAAACATGTTACCAGTCCATAGGTGATAAATTACAATTTAAATGGCTCTTTTCCACTTTTACTGAGCACTACAAAGCACTTTTAACACTACATGCCACATTCATCCACTCATAGCACACACATTCCTGCAGCTCTTTAATTCCATGCCTTTAATTGCTTTTTCACTATCAAGCACAGACGTTTATAATGGATACACTGGGTGCAATTAGGAACACTGAAAGCCTGCAGACTGGAAGAGCTAGGGATCAAACTGCTGACCTTCATTAGTGGTATTAGTAGATTAGCAAATGGCACGTTCTACCACCTGAGCCCTAAATTACATGTAAATAACATGAAAGAGAAGCTAAAGTCACTCTAATTTACGTTTTATTTAAATTTCCGTCTACTGTTATTTGTTATCATGTTTGTATTTTTACATGTACAAATTTCATTGAAAAGATAAATTGCTTTTTTTTAACCGAACAAACCAGCCGCCAAGAAAATGCTGTTAATGATAAACAAAGGTCATAGTTCAATAATAAGACATTCAGTCACATGAAAGTACCGCTAATGTGCAGAATATACTATCAAATCTCTGCCAAAAGGCGTAATATTGGAAGAGAGAGCAATTACTTGACCTCACGTAAACTGTTGCATTCTAAGGAGAGTTTACAGCAGCTAAGCGTAGACTGGTTGAACGGGAAAGATTTGATTTTATTTTTTTTTATCATTTTTACACAGTATATTACGTTTATTACAAGGCAGCAATAAAGGCTGAGTCTTTTCAATCAGAAAAAGTTACTGAAACCAGCAGTGGAAGGAAATGTGACACGCCGCAGCAGCAGCAGCACCATGGCCAGCGCCTGGCCGAGGCAGTGACAGCGGAGCCTTGCTCCATTTTGGATGCAAACGGTGTTTTACCGGAAAGGCGGAAAGGAGGGATATGTGGTGGCCAAGTATATGTATTTAATAAAATACAACTGCGTCGGCTGCCCTGGCGTCCTGATCTCACCCTCCCACTGCCGCTGTCGGGTTTGCGACTCAGAAAAAGTCACAAAGAAAAAAAAATGATTCTATGTCAAAACGTATTTCCTCACTCGACGTCGTGTTGCTCTGCACCACGAAACCAAAGTAAGATAAGTCATTTTAGTAAATTATTTTTTTTTAAATTCAAGCAGGTTAAGTTGAGCTAGCTTGCGCTCATAAAGTCTACAATAAATGTAGCAGCTGTGATAAGACAGATAAAAAGGAAAACTGAAAATTGAAAATGTCGATAATAATTCGCCTTTAGGCGTGTATCAGCTTAAACACGAGCTGTTTACTCTGTGCTAACTTAACTAAAGCCTACTCGTGAAATGATGCGTCTAACCTCACTGGAAGGTGTTACAGTAAGCCGTTACTTCTCCGCCTCGCCTCTAACATCTCTACGTCTGCTGCTTTGTCTGCGCATCCTTGCGGGTTCTCCCTTCGCAGTGTCGGTGCTGCGCCTCTCAGCCATTGGCCTCAGAGACCATCCGTCTTCCCTTCACAACAATAGACCCCTGCTCGCTCGCTCGCTCGCACGCACACGCGCCTTCTGCTCACGCGCCGACACAAAAAGCGCGCAGTGCTTTCGAGGAGCGACGGTGAAATGTTTAAACTGCGGCTTGTCGACTCTTTCTTTCTTTCTAGCTTCACGTCAGCGAGGAGCGCAGGGAAGCCTCTGCGATGCGCTCAACGGGGGACACGTCGGAGTTGAAATAAGGGAAACACGGGGGTTTGGGTAAGAAAACCGGAAAGCAGAGGGGGAGGTTTTCTTTTTCCTTTGGTTGGTTGGGGCATTTTTTTTTTTACGAGGATGACTGACTGGTGACAAAGAATACGGGGAGCCCCTCTGGCTTGACACCCGCTATATAACTTTACGGAAGACATTTTTGTGGGGACCGGTGTGCTCTTACTTGGACAGACAAAGATTTTTTTCCTTCTATCATTATTATTATTTTTGGAAGGGGAACCATGCCTGTCCGGAGGGGTCATGTTGCACCACAAAACACATTTTTGGGAGTA
The DNA here is from genome assembly GCA_015108515.1 of Hemichromis elongatus. Taxonomy (NCBI): domain Eukaryota; kingdom Metazoa; phylum Chordata; class Actinopteri; order Cichliformes; family Cichlidae; genus Hemichromis; species Hemichromis elongatus. Next base: position 33,058 of record VUQR01031160.1, on the reverse strand, counting down.
ATTATTCGGAAATTCGAAGGACAAAGTAAGTAGATTTCCTGGGTGTCAGGTACTGTGTGGGTGCACTGTGCTGTGCTGCTTGCCTTTTGTGTCTGTCCCGCTGCTCCCCGAGATCAGTTATTATTACGAATAGGCCTTCTTTTATACACCAGCACGGCTTTAGATGGCTAACCCTGTGATTAATGCCAGAAGTCCATGGAAGTCATTATGAGTCAATTACCATACTATGTTATCACGCACCAGGTTTGTTTAGTTCTGGTGTGCTTCTGATTTTCTCCTGCTCCAGTGGGAAATGTAGTTTAAAATGCTGCATGTGAGATACGCGGATTAAAGGATTAACGTAATTAATTACAGATTGTATCCCCCATATACATTTTGCTAATTATGCTTTTAAAAATGGCTTGCAGTTATGCCTCAAATCTGGTTTTACCAGCCAGTCCTCTCTCCACATTGTTTTATTTTTTAAAAAAGGCAAATTTACCTCATTAAAAGCCTACTAACGATTTACTGAACATGCTTAATGTCTACAGCAATTCCACCTACTTGTGAAGTTTATATTCAGGGGTGTAATTGAGGATAATCCCGTGCAAACCAATACACCCACTTGTATTACTTAAAAAAAAAAAAACCGTTTCTTATACTTTCTCATATTCCTATTTTTGTGTAAATAGTTTAAAATTACACCCATGAACACTGTAACATTCTTCCTCCACCGATTTCTCCTCTGCATCAACACAGATAAGAAATTCATCATAGCCAATGCCCGGGTGCAGAACTGCGCTATTATCTACTGCAACGATGGTTTCTGCGAGATGACGGGCTTCTCCAGGCCGGATGTCATGCAGAAGCCATGCACTTGTGACTTCTTGCATGGCCAGTTCACCAGTCGGCACGCTGTGGCCCAGGTGGCCCAGGCACTGCTGGGGTCCGAGGAGCGCAAAGTGGAGATCACCTACCATCGCAAGGATGGTGAGTGTTGCAAGGTTCCGGTGGCACATGCAGCACTTGACATAAGGCTGCTGCAATAGTCTGACTTTAAAATCCACACTGGCCAAGCTGCTTATGTTTTGACTTCATGTTGTGATCCCTGTTATACCTTTCAATGTAAAGAAACATTTAGTTTTAAAGTGTTTGAATTTGAATTGATTTTGGACTGCCATCTGCAAGGAAAGCCTATAGACGAAGAAAGAATATCTGAAGGGTGACTTGTATAGTATCTGTCAGTGTAGGTAAATATAGAGTGTAATTTTTAGTTCTGAGTTGGCTCTAAGTGGAGCATTTTGCAGCAGCAAATCACCAAGTGCACCCATTTAGAACCCTGAGGGGGGAAAAGAGCAACTGTTAAAGTTTTGTCTCCCATGATGTCCAGTTTTGAAACGATGCATGCACTGAATGACTGGGAAATGGTGTTCATTAGCCTTCGCCGGATAGGACACTCCGGGAAGGATGTAGCTCAGCTCCCTTAAGACCAATGTGAAGATAGTGAAGCGTGTGGTTTCTCTCTTTCTGTTCTTTCCATCTCTCGGGTTCTGCTCAGTTTACTGAACACATATGTCCCTCTTTACTCGGCCACTTTACATTTCCCAGTGTAAGCATCCGTAGGCGTGGCAGTTGTCTGTAACTGATGGGATCCGTATCACTCATCTATGATTAAGATGATGTAGCATGCATATGCTAACTGATGACTTGAGAGCTGGGATAGTTTTGATGAAATACAAAGTTAGCTCCAAAGTCAAAGTTCGACTGAGTGATTCACATCGACTGTGCTGGTTCAGGGAGAGTTCATGTGCAGTCCTCTAACTGTGGCATATGTATTCAGATGATTAAGTCTCCTTGTGTAACACTTAAGGACCGGTGAAATTACACTGTGATTCAAACAAGGATTAATAGTTTTGTAAGAACTTTGTAGGGATGATCCCCATGTGGTTGTATGTTTGAGGAATTGTTTATTTTTTGTCCTGAGCTCAGGGATCATTTTACAGCATTTCTTATGACTTTTAGGAGTTGGCTGCAACATCAAGTAATAATACTTTTATCAATGTGTGATGGGCAATGACCTGCAGGGCCAGTATCTGCTACGGAACAGAATGAGCACTGCCAGAGTCCTACAAAATGACCTCCAGCAGGCCACTGGCATGAATGTCTCTGACCAAACAACCAGAAACAGAGTTCATGAAGGTGGCCGGAGGGCCCAACATCCTCTAGTGCGCCCTGTGCTCACCCCCTGACCCCGTGGAGCCTGACTGGCATTTGCCACCGAATATAACAATTGCCAAGTTCACAACTGGCATCTTGTATTTTCACAGTTAAGAGCTGGTTCGCTATGAGCACATGTGACAGATGTAAGAGGGTCTGGAGAAGCAGTGGAGAATATGCTGCCTGTAACATTGTTCAGCATGACGTGGGTCAGTCATGGTGTAGGGAGGCGTATCCATGGAGAGACACACAGACCTCTACTGGCTCATCAACATCACCCTAACTGCCATTCGGTGTCAGGATGAAGTCCTTGGACCCATTGTCAGACCCTATGCTGGTGCCGGGTTCTTCCTGGTGAACAACAATATCTGGCTTCATGTGGCGAGAGTATGCAGGCAGTTCCTGGAGGATGAAGGATGCCACTGACTGGCCTCCACACTTGCCTGACCTAAAGAACCCCTTTGGGGTATTATGTTCGGGTCCATCCAACACTGCCAGATTGCACCTCAGATTGTCCAGGAGCTTAGGAAGCCCTAGTCCGTATCTGGATCCCCCAGGACACGACCTATAATCTCACTGGAAGCATTCCTTAATGTTTTCAGGCATGCATACAAGGACGTGGGGGCCATACAAGCTACAGAGTACTATTTTGACTTGCTTCAACAAAATCGTGACAAAATCTTCTGTTCTTTAAACAACACTTTTTAGCTTTTGTCTGGAAAAACAAAAGCTTTAATGACAACATACTTTGGATGGGAGCATACTTTGACATCCAGTGAAGCTTTGGCAGATGTACAAATTTCAAAAATACTTAAAGGCAGTTTTTAACTTTGCCTCAAGTCATCTTAAAGAGACAGTTTCCAAAAAGAAACATGCCTGCACCTCTCGAGATTGTTTACACATTTTAAATTCACCTTGCGTTTGTGTGGAAAGCTTTGAACTGCAGGAACTGCAAGTAATGAAATCCTCAAATTGATTATACTTTTACACTGAGAAACAAACATCAGTTGTGAACCTGACCTCCTTTTTTAAGTGTTGAATAATTTTTCCAGTCAGTAGTTCCCATGTATTCAAATTCAAAAATGGAGAAAAAAAAAAAAGAGATTTGGAGCCTTTATTTTAAAATACATGTAGCTTTAAATCTTTTTATCTTATTCTTAAACAGTATCCTGACTTTTTCAAGATGGCGTTGCATCTCTGCTTTCGAAATTATGTTGGGTTTTTTTTCATGGACAGTGAAACAACATCCTGTCGGGAGGATTTGTTTTGACACTTGACGCGTAATCGGCGCTGCGGTTCAATCAGGATGAAGCGTGCTTCAAAGACTGAGCAGTTTTTTTTTGTTAGTGTGAGTATGATTGTGGGTGCAATGTGTCTTCATAGTCTGGCGTGTATAAGAAAATCCAGACCAAAAGAAGGTGATGTAGATTAGGTCAAAAGCAGCTTATGGAGCAAATGATAGTATCCTTGGAGACATAGATGTTTGTGGTCAGAGGTTAAAAGAAAGTGATAAAGATAGAGGAAAATGCTTGAGGGAATAGCTAGAGAGGAGATGTCAGCTCATATTTTTAAGCAAGGTGGTGTGCTAGAGCCTGAACGTGTAACAGCTTTCAATATGAAATAGCTTTGTGTTTCAGTGGCCTTGCTGAGCTTTTTGGAAATTATAAACATATGTAGCATCAGTAATGCTACATTTTCCCTTTGCTTATCTAAACTGTTTTATTCTATACTACGTTTATAATTTCATTGTACATTCTGAAACCATAAAGTCCATTTCAGTAATTTGTCTGATGGCATGAAAACGTTATTTTTGTGTCAAAGAAGTTCCTTTACCCCTTTTGTGTAATAAAAGATGTGACTTCTTGAACACCTAGTAAGAACTACCTAGAGGTCTTTAACAGCATCATCACCGCTTTAAAATCTGATCCGTTCTCAGACTTTGCAGCTTTTGCATTAACTTTGATACTGGTCTGCATTTTGGCAGTGTATATATATTTAGTGTATATATATTTAGTGTATATATATTTAGCCTGTATTTTCACTCCTGACAACTGCAGTGGATCAGAGTCGGTCCTCCTGTGTTTAGGAAAGTGTAGCTGTAACATTATCAACAGGAGTTCAGCTAGTGCTCTGGCCAGGACTCGCTTCTCTGGCATCAGCGGTCCCCAACCCCTGGGCCATGGACCGGTAGCGGTCCGTTAGTCGTTTGGTACCGGGCCACGAGAGTTGAGGCTGGGGTGTGATTTTTTTTATATGGCCTGTATTTGTAAAGCACTTTACTGGTCCCTGAGGACCCCAAAGCGCTTTACACTTCAGTCATCCACCCATTCACTCACATTCACACACTGGTGATGGCAAGCTGTAACCACATCTGTCCTGGGGCGCTGCCGGACACTGGCGCCACCGGGCCCTCTGACCACCACCAGTAGGCAACAGATGAAGGCAACCTTCCGATTACAAGACGAACTGCCAACTCTTTGAGCCCCCTTCGTTTTTATCAGGACTGTCAGCGTTAATCGGCGCTAACACGATAATCGAGCTAGCGCGGGTAGCTCTGATTAACGCGTTAGCGCTGTCCAGTCCCGCACAAAGGGCGATCCGCGTTAACTCGTTACTGGAGATTTGCCGTGCTAACGCGGGTTTTGCGTTAACACCACTTGAACGCAATTAACGCTGATAGCCCTAGTTTTTATCATTAACTCAGTTTCCCTGGGTCTTTTCCCGTTTGTTATGAATACATTTTTCTTTTCTTTTTTTGGTACCGGTACTGGTTTTATTTTGCTGTAATTATCCGCGACACCTTAAAGGCCGGTCTGTGAAAATATAGTGGGACATAAACCGGTCCATTTCGCAAAAAAGGTTGGGGACCGCTGACTTACAGCATTGCTGCCACTGTCATTAAAATTAACTGGGGTGTGATTAACAAACTGCAGATAATTTGAGTTGTCTGTCCATCATTGGCTTTGTCCAGATGTTTACCTGTTGGGAAGACTATGACAAAGCCACACTATTCACATGTCTCTTCTTTGCATGCCCATTATTGCACATTTTAAACTGGCCCCATTTATTCGTAATGGAATTTGTTTTTGATACTTAAAGGATTAAAGTAACTGACCATTAGAAGTCTAATGCTCCTCTAGGCCAGTTTGCCAGCTAAGATGAGCTGGAGGTTCAGTGTGCATTGATCTGCTGAGCAAACAGTATTAACGATTACACAAATACCTTCATGTTGCATTGATCTCTGAAAACAGTGTATTGGTGAGTGCAAATCAGCCGTGGCCAAACATCCCCTCTCTGTCGGCCCATCCACTGGAGACTTGAACTGAAATTAGACAGTTGGTTAATAATAACAATGTCCATTGGAGGGATTTAGACTGTTGGACCCTACAGCAAGGGAAAGGCCTTATTACTATTCTGTATCCTGGTTCCTAATTATAACAGTGTTTTCTCTTACCTGAGTCAGAGTTTCTCCAGGGAAGGTCAAACACCTGTTTGAACTTGGCAGACTGCTGTTAAATATGCTGCTCACATTAGCATGAGCAAGTGTGGCTTCATGTATTCATACATGTAACTTATCTTTTCTTTTGAATTTATATAAATATAGTTTTAGCTTTTTATGCAATCTGATATATTTCCAAATATGTTTAGCCATTTATAATCTTTGACTGCGAAACATTCATGTGATCACATTATTAGTACAAATGTGCTGAAGCAGGCAGCTCCATTTGTAAAAAATAAAGGCACGTTAATATGTCTTTGATACAGTCTAGCAATGAATAAAATCGTTTAACTGAAGCACAGTGATTTGTCAGTGATGGACAACAATGAGAATTAAAAAAAAATGTGCCATCTGTCTTTAGCAGTGCTGCAGTGAAGAAATCCAAGAATGGAAATCAGGTGTAGCAACTCTCAGATTTATGCATTTATGAGACTAGATTTAGATATAACATCCAGCAATCACAGAGCCTTTAGCCTCTGTCTCTATTGTCTTCTGTATGGGGATTTTAGGAGAAATGTCATTGCAGCAGATCTCATTGTGGTGCTCTGTAGGAGTTTCCTCAAGCCAATCTTCTTTTTAATCCCAGGATCCTAGGTCGATATAAGCACATTGCCCAATGTCCTTTTCAGTCCATGAAGGAGATTCTGCTCGTCAGCACAATCTCTGGCACATTGTTAATGCTTTATGACTTGTGCATTCGCTGGGCCACCGGTCCTTTTGCCTTTCAGTGCATCTGACTTCAGTCATTAAAGTGGAAATTGTTTTTGCCAAACCACTGCCGGGGAAAATCAGTGTAAATAGCGTGTCGAAGCTATGCAGTATGGGGACAATGGGGAAACACCAAATAAGCATTCAGTAATGTATTTCATGAGTTTAATTTGGAAAGTGTTTTAATTCAAGCAAACATAGTTAAAAGATTCAAAGAAATTAGCCAATAATTGTTCTGACAGTTATTTTGACAACAGTGGCACAAAGAGTCTTGCACGTTAATCTTTTAAGGAATACAGATGCACGGCTCATTCTTCTCTGGCAGGATTTTGTTAAATATAGTTGCATGGCCCATTTAAATGGTAATGCTACAAAATTGTCTTCGGAACATCTGTTGCCACCTAAAACACGAGCATATAGCAAAAGAGTTCCTGTTTTAAATGACTACCTGTTTCAGCTCTGGCACTGAACAATCCACCACGGGAGGTAACTACGGCTGATGTTCCTGTCAGCAATCATTACTCTGCAGGCTTAGATTTGCTAATGAATGTATCCAGTGAAGAAATAAATTACCTGAGTTAAAGATTAAGTATTTAAATGTTAGTGTCTTAATGACAGTTTCAAAAAAAAAAAAAAAAGTCAGAGTAAATATAAACAGTTCTAATCTCAGCGGCACATATTTACTCAGCAACACTCGCTCTATTTGCGTGTCTGTTCCGAGCATTTACAGGGCCTTGCTTCCCATGCTAAAAAGGCAGACTCTCGGGGTCCTTTGTGTGTCTAGAAATCCATAAGCTCAGCACATGCTAACAGCTCTCACTTGCAAATAGCAAATGAGACCGAAAATGTCACGCTCTAAATAGATTAAAGCCGGTTGTGCTCCAGTGATGCTCGCTGAGATTAGAGTTTTTTCAACCTTAAAATGTCATGGATAAATGTGGGAACTTTCGATTGTAATGAACAGTTGCTGCTTAAAAAGCCATAATTCAATTCAATTTTATTTATATAGCGTCAAATCACAACAACAGTCCCCTCAAGGCCCTTTATATTGTACAGTAGACCCTACAATAATACATACAGAGAAAAACCCAACAATCACATGACCCCCTATGAGCAAGCACTTTGGCGACAGTGGGAAGGAAAAACTCCCTTTTAACAGGAAGAAACCTCCGGCAGAACCAGGCTCAGGGAGGGGCGGGGCCATCTGCTGCGACCGGTTTGGGGTGAGAGAAGAAAAAAAACAAAAACAGGATAAAACAGGTGACATTATTGACATTGTGCTGTTGAAGTCTGCTGCTAAGGCTAGTTTATTTCACGGTTACTCTCAGTCTGTTGTTCATTTTGGATCACACTTGCTAACAATCTGTCCAAATTTTGTGACTCAAAAGGTGCAGACAGGATTATTTTGGGGCGTATTTAGCTTTGGTAGAAACTATTTTTTAAATTATGCTTTTAGAACATTTAATGGATATTTTTAGTCCAGTCATAGATCTGAATTATATTGATAAATGGAGTGTTAAAAGTGGGTGTTTTCTTTTCCTTTGACTTTCAGAGGCTCAGTTGCAAAACTAATGTTGTTTTTGAGTCCTTATCTGACCAATAGCAGACATCTGAGATGTGCCTAATAGTTAGTATTTTCTAATTGGTTGATTGCATTCTGCCTTGGTGAATGTGGGTGAGTTTATATTATTGTAACTGACTGTGTGAACATTGTTTCGTCGTATCTGACGAAGGTCATTTGGAAATAAATGTTGTATTTCAGTAAAAATGATGGCAAGCGAAACAGTGTGCAAGTGTTCATTCATGTGAAATGTGAGGAAAGAATTTTGCAATAGCAACACTTTGCCTCTGTCCTGTAGCTTTTTCCTGAATCCTCTCCCTGAATGATTAAAGCCAACCTCTTGGTCTTTAGTAACATTGTTTTTTGTTTACTTGTTTGTTTTGTTTTGTTTTTGGACAAAATGCCACAAAACTTCATTTAATTGAATCGAGCACAGAGCATCGGAGAGACGGTGGGGTCCCAATAAAAGATATGTGAGAGTAACAGGTAGCCAAGTTACTGTTAAAGTTACTGTTGTAGTTGCATTTCTCAGAGAGTAGTTTATAAAGACAGTAGCTGTAAGTGTGAGAGCTGCTGTGTGTCTTTTCTCAGCGGTGCATGCAGAACGAGCTCTGAAACGTGTTCTTCTTGATATCTCTTCACACCGAATGCGATAGACACGACCAAAAAGCGCCATACGCCCCTAGCTGGTCACTTGCACATTCGCACCTCGAAGCGTGCCCAACGACGGTCGCGCTTCAAAATACGCAATTTTCACGCGTGTGAAGCGGAAATGCGTGACGAAGTAGTGCTAGACGGTATGTTTGCAAGAATGCAGCTGTCGATCTAGCATTTGAAGCAGAAATGCGGGAGGAAGAACATTGTTTCTGGCCTGGAGAGCCTGCAGCCTCATCAGAAAACTACTGATTGGTAGGGTCCAATGTTTCCAGGTTTAACACAGCTGTGCTGTTTTCAAAAACTAATTTATAAATTTGAAATTTGGTAAATTCTCTCCTCTGAGGCAGCATGCTCTCCAGAGCAGGAACAAGGCTGAGGAGGAAATGCTCCGTTTGGAGACTGGAGGTCCTTTTTATTCCTGTCTCGGTAGAGAAAGCAGCTGGTGTCATACAGCTCCGGGTGGTTGGCCACGGCCTTGATGAGCCTTTCCTACATATTGAATGAGGAATGAATGGCTTTGGCTGGACCTGCCCCTTTGAACTAGGTCAGAGCATCACATCACCAGGCTCCTGATTGGTTGTCGCGGCGTGACTTGACGCTGGAGTTCAGATTTTTCCAACTCGAGCGGTAGACGCGATACGCGCGAATGCACAAAATGCACCACGCAAACCGTCGCGCGTATTTTCCATCGCATCAGTCGCGTGAATTGTACACACAAGTCAGGCAGAAACGCGTTTTCGTGACGCAAATCTGCTTCTGAAATTTCGCGGCACCCACAGTCGCGCTTCATCGCGCTCTTCCACTGACTTTTCATGTAAACCTGAAGCTCTGGTCGCGTCTATCCCATTCGGTGTGTACGCACCGTTACATATAGCATAGCGAAGTCACTGTCAAAATAAAGCTTTTAATAGGAATGGATTGTGTTTTTTATCTAAATTTTGTGATATTTAAATTGAATTAAATACATATACCGTACTGTGTAAAAGGGGAACACATCTTTCAGCAAATTTTATGAACAAGGTACAGTAATGTTAACTTTATTAACATGCATGTGGATAAATATTGTTCTGTGTGCTTTTGTACATACTTCAGGTCATACTTCAAGTTACGAGGGCTGGGAACAGTATCTGGTACTTTTTAGGGAACCACCAGAATTAGTACAGAGGATAGGTTGACACTAAATGGTGCCAAATTTCCGTACATAGCCCATCTGCATTAGGCCGTTGTTGCCTGCTGTTAAATCATGGTGTCCAGAAGTGGTTACAACAGCTGGTGCTGTGTGCGTTTGTGTCTCAGTTGCCACGCTACTTTTGAATTGAACACATGTACGAAACCTTACACTGCATTCTTTTGGTTGCTAGATGCTTGCTCTCTCAGTGGGTCTGCCGTGACCTGTTATCACGGTTGTCTGGTTATTACTAGTCAGCTAACTAGTTTGGTGTTTATTTATAAATTAGAAAATAAGCCCACTCCTCCTGTCAGTCCACTTTTTTATTGCAGCATCATGTTCATGTTCCCTGCTTTGTAAGTCTGGGCTTTAATCTTAATGATTAAAAAAAATACAATTAGAATTTCAAAACCCAAGTTGACATATTAAAATGACATGTTTTGTCCAATAGTTCAAGTCCAACAACCTTAAGTGTACTATCCTAGAAAAACATTAGTGCTGGTTATATTTTATTAAACCTGATTTTAAATTTTTAAGTAGTCTCTTTAACAGAAAATTAAGAGAAAGTAGGGCAGCGATCCATCCATGAACACATCCTGACTCACGTGTCCTATTCCTGCTTTTCACTGGTGGAGCAAAACAACACAGTGTAAATAATATCTATTCTTCTCTATCTTTCAGCAAACATCACCTACATTAAGGGCTAATATTTGGGTATGTGCAAAACGCTTAATGTTACAGGTTACAGAATACAGTTTAACACCATCTGTAAACCAAGCAAGTCGTCACCTTTTTTTATCTAATGGAAGTTTATGTTAACAGTTTAATCGAGAGGATGCTATCCTATGCCCAGTTAGCTCCTGAATCACTTGGTTAGCATCTAAACCAGATTGCCAAACATGGGTATTGTAGGACCTTGGAGCTAATTAGTTTGTACAAGAATGAAATTACTTGAAGGTGTTTTTTAATATCATGGACTTGATTTTTTAGTGTAGACGCTGCTGACACAAGTGCACCACATTGTGTGAATTTTGTGTGAATAACTCATAATGTGCAACTAGCCAATGGGGCTATGGAAGCTGGACAGGATGACTGATGATGAGATGACTCAGGTTATTCAACGGTGTGAGTCTTGAATGGAAACCACACTCCATAAAACCAATTCTTGCAGATCCATTGCTGTGCAAACAAGATAAGCTCTTATTCTGTTTCGCCTGCATTCTCCTTCATGTTCTCAGGTTCAGCTGTGTTTGAGCGCATACAGTGGGTAGCCTGTCTCCGTGAAAGACATATGTCTGAAGGGAAACAGTTTGAGCTAAAAAGAAATGCAGAGAGGATGAAAGAAGATGCAGTGGGGGAGAAAAAAGGGACAAAAAAATGACAAAATAAGGCGCATAACTGAAAGACGGAGAGCTGGGATAAAGAAAGGAGCGTTCATCCTTATCTACATGTGTGTGTGGTTGGGGCGGCTGGCAGAGAGAATAAATGAAGGTGTCAGAGATGGAAAGAAATCAGGTGCAGCTGAATATCAGATGGCTTCTTCCATTGTGGGAACGCCCACTTGAATTCAGTCCAGCTGCTTGAGAGCTGCTTCAATAATTGATGGCCCTAGTTCTGTATCCAACACCCTTTGTCTGTCTCACTGGAAGCAAAGTGTTACCTCTTTATGCAGATACAGAACATTATTTTCACTTGACTGCGCTAAAAACGGAGCGAGCTGTTCTCGTGTTCAACACTGAATGAACCCATACAGAATAAAACAAAGGATTTGCTTAAAAAACTGATTTTGTGTGAGTGAACACAGCAGTCCAGCTCACTCTCATCACTTCACAGGGCCCAGTTAGGGAGCAGCGTAATGAGCAAAGCTACCACTCTCAATCTAAAGTGACATAGATAGATTTGTGTTGTAGCAGAAGCTTTGATTTCCTCTATATTCATGCCTCACAGTGGATCTCATTTATAACGATTCTCCTCAACAGCTTTTCTGGGCTGTTAGCAAAAGAAAGAGGTTCCCCAAATGCAGATGTGGTTCTCAAGAAAAGCAGGCGGTTTCTACTTAGCTACATATTTCACGTTATGAGAACACAAATTTTTTTAGCTGTTAAGATCAGTTTTCTCTTATCTTCCATTACTTTTTTTGTCCCTATGTAAAAGAGACGGTTTATCATAAACTATTGTAAAATCTGGTTTCATAGTCAGACTGAATAAAAAGAGACTAGAATTGCTAAAGCAGACTGGTGGTAGTATAAGAATAAATTCTAATGTTAGAATATTTTTTTAAATTTATGTGGATTTCAGTTAAAAATTCACAGAAATTGTAAATCTGACTCAGATCTACTCAGCAGGAATACTTAGCTTTTCCTCCAAAATGAAAAGAGTAAAAGGCCCACAATAAACCACAAACAAAATCAATTCATTTACAAAGACTGACACCGGGCCCACCTGATAATACTGCAAAATTTTACTGGTAAAATGCTAACTTTTTTGCGCTTGAAAGCATTTATAGGATGAATAACTGGACAGTTGTCCCCGGTGACAGACCTGACTGCATTAATAGGCCTGTAAGCCGAGTATCACTTGCCCAATGTCAACTACTGAGATCCAGCACTTTGTTAAGATAAAGGTCCAAAATTCAGCCTTTTTCATCAAAGATGAAAAGATCTGCTCCTCTTTAGTCATCTTCTGTAGAAAATAGCATGGCCTCAGACAGATAAACGATTTGCTGTCTTTCTGTCTTCTTATTTGTATTAAAATTCATGAAACCTTGCACTTAGTGTGTAACAGGATCATTGGGATCAATAACACATTCCTTCAGCATCCCTCCCCTTTTCCATTCTGCTCCTGTTAGATCATTCTTCACAGCAGCAGACACAGACACAGTTTTCTTCTTCGCACTGACACGTCAGATAAAGTACAGTGCCACACGTGTAGTTGTACACATTTAATATCTACAGAATAAAATCAACACAATATTGAAAAAAAGAAGAAATCAGATGTTTTTTTCTGTAGCTGTTAGGAGGTTGCAAAGGAGTTAATATCCTCCCATTGTTTCTATTTTGTTTCATTGTTTTATTTAATTGATATCCATCAAGGTTTTTACATTTTTAGATTTTTCAAAGAGGAAAAAATACTTTCATAAATCGCAGTTTTAACAGAAAGCTATACACACGGCTCTGTCATTGTCCCACATATAGAATTTTATGATACCAGTCACACATACTAGTTAATTAACTGGTATGAATGAAATCTATTACAAAGCCACGGCTTCACAGTACTAGTGAATAAATGTAGGTCAGTCTGGTGTTGTATCTTTGGATTAAGCCCACACTCACTGCATTTATGTGATGGTATTACCACAAACAGACAGTAAACAGTCTGACGGCCCCTCCCCCCAACCCATTCAGGCTCAAACACTTTGCTTTCCTTCCTCCCCCCCCCTCCCCACAAGTCTCCTCTCCTTCTTGTTTTATTAAGGGGCTCACATCTCACGTCCAGCAGCTGCAGAGATGCCATACGTTCAGCCGATGTCCACGAGATAATAGGATGGCAGTATGAATGCTGACTGCAGGGAAGTCCTGGTGGTAAAGAATCACACAGTGTGGGTCTGCCAATTTAACCCTGCCCCCTCCACGCAACCATTCATATTTCTCATGAATGATATTTCAGAGCTGATCCCAGATTTTCCCTCATTTAGAGCAAATCTGTGAATGAGCAGCCATTCATTTTTTGTCACTGTTAGACTTTTTCATTCATTGGATTTTGTGCTGCTCAGATTGTCGCAGCGATCAGGGAAGGGAAACAATGAAATATTCTTCTGGAAAACCTCGTGTCCTCGCCTGAATTTGGATCTTATGTTCCCTCACACCTGAACATTAATATTCAACTGCATCTCCCACATGACAGAAGGCAGAAATTGCTCAGGAATCCACAACAATCACTTACTTCCACAAATTGGCCCATTTTTGCAACCTATCACTAAATGCCATGGATCTGTATTCTGCTACCCTTGAAGGATCGCTTTGATGGGAATTCAGTCAACAAACCCTTAGAGGCAGGGGGACAGCCTACAGCTAGTGGCGTGTATCATCACAACTGTAAAAATATCAACAAAACCTGACATCTGACATTATCAAGGTGTTGGACCTCAATAGTTCAAGTCTGACATTTCCCAAACTTTGTCTATTTGAGGTCTCTTCATCGTGCATGTCTTTCTTATTTACATCCAGGTTTGTGTGGTGTATTTTGTATTTGTTGGTTCTCATTTTTTGGGCTAGTGCTAGACATTTATGCATGTGTAATGTGTGTGTTAGTCCCCGTAGGGAAATTACTCCTCTGCATTCAACCTATTCACAAAGTGAAGCAGTGGGCAACCACCAATGCAGTGTGTAGGGACGGTACCTTGCTAAAGGTATTCACAAGGTATTCATACTACCCTGCAGCCTTCCGATTATGTGTCAACCACCTTTACCTACTGAGCTATCCCGGCCCATCTGAACCAGTGCTGTTCAGATGGTCGCAACGCTAAATAACACTAATAAAGAAATTATGGGATCTTTTTATTTTTTCAAGCAATGAAAACACTACACCACAGTCTGGTCAGCTGTAATACACTACTGTGTTTGTGCAATGACAATATCTATTGTAAACAGCTGATATTTAATCAAACTCTGGTGCTTTAAGAGGTTTTAAAAAAACATTTAACAATACTTCTTGGTGTATTCTTTATTTTTTTAATTATTCGTTAATTAATTTTTGCATGGTCCATGGTCCAAAGCATTTTTGCTTATAGAAATGAATTCATGTTACCATGTCTAGTTAGTCTAACCTTGTATGTTATTCCTGTGTATTTAGTCCTGTCTTCCCACTTGTCAGTTGTTAGTCTGCTTGTTTAGGGTCCTACTGCACCTCTCTCTTATGGCCTCCTTGGGTCTGTTTGTCTAATTCTTTGAGTTTAGTTTTTGGTCGTTCATGTTAGCTTCTCCTTCTTTTGCATTTTATTCAGTTCAGTTCATTTTTTTTGTAATATCATGCCAAATCACAATAGCAGTTGCCTCAAGATGCTTTCTATTTTAAGGTATATAATACAAAGAAAACAGAGAAAAACCCTTTCATGAAGCAATTTGGTGACAATGGGAAGGAAAAACTCCCTTTTAACAGGAAGAAATCTCCAGCAGGGGGAGGGGCGGCCATCTGCCGTGACCAATTTTGATGAGGGGAGGACAAAGACATGCTGTGCAAGTTCAGTTACTTTTGTATTTTGTTGTCATCCTATCTTTGTCCTCAGGATCCTAAATTTGGGTCCTTTTTTAAACCTTCACACGTCATAATTGAATTTAAGCATCAAATCTGTCGCTAGCAGTTAGCCAAATTTTCCCGATCCAAGTATAGAAACAATACCAAGGAAATATTAAACAAAAGAGCCGACAGATGTTATAACACAGCAACTAGTTTTAATATTGAACCCTAAATGACTCAGCAGTTGTGGGCATTTTTCAGCTCCATCTCTGATCAGCAGTGACAGAAACATAGCAACACAGGCGAAGCCTTTAATTTTGCCATGCTTGATGTTTTGCCTTTTTTGGTAGGCTGTGAAGCGCCTGTCCTGTCAGCTACAAAAACCATCTGTCTGTCTAAGATGGCGCAGTAGCACTGAGTTTGGAAAGATAAAGTAAAAGACATAAAAACTAACTGCCATAACTTTGTCTCTGAGCTCCTAATTTTTTACTGTCTACTGTTTTCCTGACACTTAAGGAGGTACAGAAAGACACACTTGTTTACTGAAAATAGCAAAGCAGCTGTCTTTTTTAGCTGGCTCCTTGCACCACTATACCCTATATATGTAATAGTTATGTATGCATGGTGAACACTGCTGGTTTACAATTTATTCATTCAAGGTCTTTAAAATAAGACCTTGAATGAATCTAAACCACAATCAGACACACAAAAGGCACAAAAGTTTATCTGCTTCAACTTGCATAGTTTGACCCTCTGATTCAAATTTTACTTTTAAGTATTGTCTCCTTAATCATTATCGGGTCCGGTTGAAAGTCATTGTGCCTCATGCTGACAAGGCTGTACTCTACCACTGTGTATCACAATGTTTAACGCCCACATATCCGGTCTGTTCAAGAGGGGAGGTACAATGTTATGACTGCATTGCTAATTTCCAGGAATATATTAATGATATAATGAATTTATTAGCCGTTACATTAGATTTTAATTATTTTCCTAGACTGCCGTTGCCTTACCATTGGCTTCGTAACCTCTACAAATTGTCAGGGTTAAAATGGAAATAATTTTCTTGCGCTACGAGACATTGTAAGCCCTTCTGGAACAGACAGCAGACATACATGTTCACAGTACATCTAAATGTTCTCCATGTAAAAAGAAAAACGGGCGTTGTGGGAAGTGCTGGTTACATTTCCAGAAATATAGGCTTGTTTTTTTTTATCTTTCTTATTTTGAAAGAACAGAAATCACTTAGCTTTACCACTTTAATGGAATCACAGCATATTTTCACCCATCTACTATTTTTGAGTAGATTCATCAGATTGAGTGGCTCGTCCGTTACTGTAAATGAGAATTTGTGCACTTTGCCGTTTACACAGGTCATCGTCATTCCTACACCGATGTTGATTTTCTCGCTTTCTGAATAAAAGACACTTTTGCTGCAAACAGTGATCGACTCAGACATGCAAACTTGCTGAGACGGGGTTAAAGAGTGGCCTGGATAACTTGATTTGATGACAATTAGTTGTGGCAAACTGAAGAAGCTCACGGTCTAGGTTTTTACAGAGAGTGGAAACAAGGAGGGAGGTGTCACCGTTACCCACGAGGCAGTGTAACACCAGAGCAGCTCGAGGCTCAGCTCACATTAGTGTCACTCATTTGTGCTCACATACAAACATAACTGCATACACTCACACATACACACCATATCTGTCAAACCAAAGCGAAAAGGAGAGTTTGCAATTTAAAATGATTTTCATTTAAATGGTGCTGGCAGAGATTTTTCCAAGGGAGGGCTGTCAAGAATCCCATATAGCAGTCAATATAACTGTCAGATATAACCAGGTAACAGATGTTAAATAACCGTGTGTGTGTGTATCTGTGTATGAGAGAGACAGCAAGATGAAGTACTTGATCAAACTGCAGAGATTAATGTATGCCTGTGCTGAACTGTAGTTACCTTTCCACTGTGAGTGAACGTACGTTCAGCTGCATTCTTTAAATTATTGATAGTGGAACTGGAATGAAATTTCCAGCATCCTGAAACTGGAACTCCTCCCGCTGTGCAACTGTCACGTACACAGTCACATTCAGCAATTTCTATTACCTAACTAATTTAGGTTTTTACAAAGTATTGTTTGTTTGTTTTTTAAATAAAACAGATACCAGGGTTTTGTACAGCTATGTGAATCGTTTGCTTCCATTTTACTCTATCCCTTGTATCGGCAGCACCATACTCAACATGCTTTGTCCCATATGTCCGAAAACATGTCCAAACTATTACAACCTTTCATCTCTAACTATGTCTCTAACACACTCAACTCGAGCTGTCCCTCTGATGTACTCATTTCTTTGTGATATTCGTCTTGTCCTTTTTGGTCATTCCCAGTGTCAATCATAATCTTCAGCTCTGTCACCTCCAACCAAGCCTCCTGTCTTTTGTTAGTGCTACTATCACCAATCCATATGTCATAGCAGGTCTCTCTATCATCTTGTAAATCTTCCCTTTCACTCTTGCTGCTATCCTTTTCTCACAAATCACCGCTGACACTCATGTCAGCATCTCTACCCTGCCTGCACTTTCTTCTTCACCTCTGCACTGTCCATTGCTTTATATGGTTGACCCCAGGTATCTAAACTCATCTGCCTTCACTATCTCATTCACACACATATATTTGTCGTGCTTCCGCTGGTTTTCATTCCTTTTCTCTGTAGAGCAAACCTCCACCTATCCAGGTTCTCTTCTGCGCCCTACTTTCACTATAGATCACAATGTCATAGGCAAACATCATAATCCTCTGAGAATCCTGCCTGATCGAATCTGTCAACCTATCCATCATCACTGTGAACAAGAAGGGCAGATCTCTGATGAAATCCCATCCCACCATATCTCGGTGTCTTGATGCATGTCCTGTACCAGCCTCGCATACTTCTTTGCCACTCCTGATTTCCTCATGCACTACCACAGCTCATCTCTTTGCTCCCTGTTATTAATTTTCTCTAGATCCACAAAGACAGTGCACCTCTTTCTGACCTTCTCTGTACATCTCCATCAATACTCTTACTACAGCTTTGCAGCTCACCCTTGTTCTGAATGAGCAATGCTCAAGAAATTGCAAAAAAAAACAAAAAACAAGAGCCACATTTCAGTTTCTACAGACCTCAGTTAATATGAAATGTTACATGTCATGGCAGGGCAATTAGAAAAAGACTGAAAAATCAGACAAACAAGATTACATGTTTGGGCAAATGCAGAGGAAGGATTGTGACTACATCGGACAAAGGATGTTGAATATGGAGCTGACAGGCAGGAGGAAAGAGGAAAATCACTGTAGTACCACTGGTGTGATAGATGATTCTAGGTATAGGGTTTGATCAAGGTAAAAGATCCACTGTGGTAACCCTAAAGTAGCTGAAGAAGAAGATGATTATGAGTTGTTTAGAAGGGGAGAAAGGAAAAGGCTCCTTGACTCTTAAAAGAACCTGACAGCAGGCATGCAAAGTTCCATCTGAACAAATCACAAGACTTCTGGAACAATGTATAAAACCATGTTTGGCCATTACGCACAATGCCATATTTGGAGAAAACCAAACACACCTCCACCAGTGTCAAGCGCAATGGCGGAGGTGTGTTTGGTTTTCTGATCATTGATGATTGGATGGAGCCACAGGATCTGGGTGCCATGCAGTCACTGAATTAACAGTGAAATCCTCTGTATTTGTATGTATCTATCTGAAAGCTTGATATAGCTGAATTTGCTTCATGCAACAGGAAAATAATCCAAAGCGCAACAGAAAATCTACAACTAAATGACTGAAAAATAAAACAATCCAGGTGTTGCTATGGTCCACTCAAAGCTTACACCCAACTGAAATCTTATGACTACTTTAAGACCATCCTGCAAACCTCAATAAACTGAAGCCACACTGTAAAGAAGCGTGGGCAAAAATTTCATTGCAACAGACAGTTAAAGTCATACAGAAAATTACTTCAGGTTAATGCTACTCAAGGTGATTCTACAATTATGGGGTATACATGTACGTGTGTACAACATCTGACTTAAGTAAGTTACTGTGAGCATTGTTCTGTTTTCCTTGAATATTTTCCATTAAAATGCTACTTTATACTTCACACTGTTTACTTCACTATATTTTTCTTTTACCGTATGAGTCACTGTTATTAGATAATAAGACTGCTATAAGTGCAATACTTTTTTTCTTGTTTCTTACTCAGTTGTGTATAGCATTAGTATTTGTATTCTGTTTTATTCTATTGTATATAGTATTTATTTTATTCTATTCCATTCTGTACGGTATCTTATTCTTTTCTATTGCTGTAACGAAACAAATTTCCCACCTGTAGGACTAATAAAGGTTATCAAACAAATGACGAACTTCGAATTACTTTATAGATTCAAAGCTCAAAGACTCCTGTGAAGTAACTATGTCAGTTTTGCAGTTCTTATTATTGCAAAACTGACATTTCCCACAGCAACCTAACAGCACAGCTGTTTAATTTCTACCTTGAGCACTCAATAGTTTAGCTCCAAGAGGACTACTTTGTCTTATACTCGTTAGTGGCAAAGACGGTGTAGTGCCATAAATCTCCTTGTGATTACTTTGGCTACTAGCCAACTGCCACAGCTGCCGATAGTTGTTGATGTTTGTCTGCAAATACTCACTAATTATTAGCTGAGTAGAATCAAAATTTAAAAAAGTTCAATGCTTTAAAGTAAAAGTTGTGCCTGCACCCAGCATTTTTCAAAAGACACAACTTTGGCTTTGAAGCCAAATGGTTTTTCATTTCGCCCAGCTATTCCTTTCTCATCGAATAGCTGAGCAGTGATAGTAATAATAGTATTTGTCTAATAGTAATAGTTGGCAGTGTTTGTGGAAAAGTCCAACACTTCTATACAAACTGTGACTACAGCAGTGTCCTGGAGACCAAAGCAATCACAAGTAGTTGTGGAGTTTTTTCCCAGTGAGAGGTAAATGTCAAGGGGTCACTGACCGCTGGCTAGGGTTCTAGCAATTAATCTTCCGGTGATTGTCATCAACTTCCAGCAGTAAGTTAGGGAATACTAATTTTTCCCTCATGATCAATGGTTTCTGGGGGCTGGTCACAGACTAATCTCTAGGCTAATGTAACTTTGGCTTTATTAATTTGAGCCTACATTGTCACAGGTCCATACAGATGATGTAAATTTACTTGGTTAGTCAGCATATGTTTGCAAAACCTTCATTGTCATCTTGGGTTTTTAAGCTATAACTTTTGAATCAGGGTTTAAGTGAACAGCTACCATTACAGTAGTGGGTTAACAATCCTACAGGTTATCAAGGTTATTTGCTCGACAGGCTAAGATACACAACCAAGAAATCGCATTAAGGTAGCTCTAGTGCCTGCTCATTGGATAATGACTTCTGGCTGACAAGTCATTGACCAATGAAATGCCCCTCCCCATCCTTTTTAAAAGAGAAATTTAGGAAATCAATGGATTTGGGTGAATGAATACAATGACATCTCATTATTGTCCAGTACAGCACTAAATATAATTAATGTACCAGTTCTGTGGCTGTGCTAACAAAAATGTTACTCTATAAAATACTATTCAAAACTCTTGAGAGATCCCTAATTTCTTAATGATTTGCTATGAAAATGGGAAATAGGGGAAATGGGAAGTTATTAATTGAAACTTGCATAGAAATACAATATATAAGAAAAAAAAACCTGAATTTGCACAATTCTAATGAGATTATTAAAGTCAGTCATTTGTAATGCAGACCCTTATTCTTCAATACAGCCTGAAATATCTTACACAAGCTTTCTTGTAATTTCTTTAAGTAGTCTTCAGGAAAAGAGCTCCAAGCTTCTTGAAGGATATTCCAAAGCTCTGCTCGACTGGAGGTAATGCCCTTCAGCAGAGCAGAGCAGTCATCCCTCAAGCTTAAAATGAGCTTGAACTGGCACAACCTTTGATGGTGTAATTAATATAAGTTGAGAAAGAGAATCATGGCAGTGAGGCACAGACTGAGAGAACTGTGATGAACAGAGACATGTATTGGGTAGCTCTGTTATGAAAGGACATTGTTGGAATAGTTGTATCGGTGCAATATAACACACTATCCTCATCTGAACTTTGTCCTTAGCTCCATTATTGCTGCTGTTGTCAGTCCAAACCTTGAGGTCAAATTAAGCTTCCCAGGAGTCTTGTGCACTAAAAGGTGTCTGTTATTGCAAAATATCAACTTTTGTCCACCGTATTTGAAATGAATGCCTGTTTTAGTCATCTGTCCCATACACTAATTTCATAGTAATGTCTTTGCTTGGACCAGTCATCCAGGTTACTGGACAGACATCAAGTATTCAAGGTAACTTTGCATGACTGGAACGACCTTTTTGAGATCTTGTGTTTTTATCTGAATCCTTACTGTACCAGAGTAGTTATGTTCAAAAATGACGATGCTATACAATGTGGCTCTGGTCTGAAAACATTAAAGAGCCCTTCAGCGTGCTGTGATTTGGCATATTCTGCGTATACACTTGGTAACACACTGCGCTGTCATCCTGCCGAGCCATCTGTCTAGCAAAAGATTACTAGGTAGGTCTGTTAATCCAGGTAGCTTCCTCACTGCACCCTGTCAGCGAGGAAATGAAGTTGAGTGGAAAATGTTTCAATGAATAAGACCCACGTTTCCTCTCAGGCTTAAGTCTTGACCTTGACACACCAAGCAGTTTCAACACTAGCAAAGCAGTCGCCTTATCGAGCCGCTTGTATGCATAGAATTCCCTCCGGTTTGGCTCAAGAATCTTGTTTATGGGGATGATAGGCGGTTTTGTGCGCATTAGATCACTTTCACCTTGCCAAAGTTTGAGATTCTTTGCCACTTACATGAACTGCGTGTCAGCACTTTCCTCCTGCCGCCATTCTCTGAGGATTAGAGACTAGAAAAGAACAGATTGTGTTTCCGTTTTAGTTCATCCATCCATGACTGTGAATTTGTGTCATGGGAGGGCTGATGCTGAGTCACACACTTTCTTTAAGTTTGAAGGGTATGTAATTTTTTTCAATTCTAAATCCGTTGCTAAAGCAGTAGAGATGGCACCCGATCTGTTAAATGAAGATATTTAACTGTGTTTTGCTTTGCTTGTCCTTATAAATATTCAGGTCAGAAATTCTGTGACTAAAGTTGTTTTAGTGCCTTTCAAAGGTGTGCTCTCTCATTACACTGCACCATGTAAAGCAGCTCCATTGCCTGCGTATTAGATTTAGTTGGACAGAGAACATTCTGCTAATTAATGCTGCCGGCAGGCTGTGTGTGAGTGACTGTGTGTGTGCTTGTGTGTGTGAGCCAGTGTCTGTCTGTGCTGAGCTGAGATCTGTGGACCTCATTAGTGTTTTTGTGCGCATGCTTACGTGGTCGGCTGTCTCACTGCCAGTGTGCACCCGAGAAATGTAAATGTTATTTCTGTTTGTGTGAGTGCGTGCATGCATGTATGTGTATCTGTGTTTGCCTTTCACCCTCCTCTGAGGCAGGATACACAGGCAGATGGGCAGAAATTTGCATCAGCAGCAGCGCCGGGAATCTTTCTGATCCGTCCACTTATAACGTGTCAGGTGGCCTTCCTGCAGAGAACCTGGGCAGCTCTCTTTCTTCTCAGGAAGAAAGACGTGCAGAGACAGAGACGGAGAACGAGAGCAGGCAAATAAACCAAGAGAAAAAATATGAGTCTGGATTTAAGAGACATGAAGGAGGAAGTGAGTACTGACCAGAAGTGATAGGGGGACATAATAAGTGAAAAGAGGTCCGTGTAGAATTATTATTTTTACACAGGTTTAAAACTCATGTTCATTCCAATACTAAACCCAGATTAATACTGGACACCACGCTCTGACTTACACATATCTCCACTGAAGTAATGACAAACAGATCACAGTGTCCTTGTCCCCCCGTACGGCTTAGACACACAAGCACTTCTCGACCCTACTGTCTTTTTCATATCCAAATTTATTTGAATTGAGCCATTGCTATTTATATAAACACAAATTCACATGAAAAATGATTACAATAAAAAAAATGTTAATTTCTTAACAAACTTTGCATTTTTTAAACATTCTGTCACTTCCTTCTTCATACACACAGCTTTAGGCCCATTCCCATTATTATATTGCCTAAACAAGTCATAGTCACCAGGTCACCATAATGCTTTCTAGAACATAATACTTGACACTTATGAATTATAAATGCCTATGGATTCCAAGCAGCTTATTTTTAGAGTACCCCATGCATAGATTGCATTTCAAAGCTGGGGTTTTGTCCCTGCAAGCACAGCTTTTATAAAGTGGTCTGTACTGTACTGTGAATTAATTTATTGCAAGTATTGTAAAGTACTGTATGATCAAAAAAACAATATAGTTTTATCTATTTATGTATTATGTATTTTTTATCAGCTAATCACATAAAATTTAAAGCATAACTATCTATATTTGATGTGAGCATGTGCACTTCTCTTGGGTACATATGCAGCTTTTCAATCTTCTGCCACCTGTCTGTGGACTTTAGGCTGGCTCACTGTCTTTTGTCTCTTGATATAATCTCAGACTGACCTCATGGTGTGTTTGGTGTAGAGCTCATTGTTCGCCTTATATTTGAAGATAATTCTTTGACTTATCATGTGTTGGGATTTTGTTGCTATGCCAGACTGACTTTAAAATTGGTCCTGAGTGATGGTTATACTTGCATCACCTAATATTTAGCAAGTTTTATTGGATTTTGTTGGTTGATGAATAAGAATGCTTTGAGACTTTTGCACAGCACAGTATGGTTGTGCATATGTGAGGGCATCTGTGTGCACATTGTGATTTGTTTTGCATGTTTGGTTAGACGATGCAAATGTGCATTTGTCCAACTTCAGACACTTCAACACTACAACTGAAAAATAATGTAATGATAGGTGGCGTGTGTGCTTTCAGTGGAAACGCTGTTAAAAGCCCATTTCAATGAGTTGTTCCATTTGTTTTTTGCCATAAAAGGGAAATTTATTTCAGTACCTTGTAAACTGACAGATAAATAAAGATGATCATTTGAAAAACATCTTGAAGTCACTTTGTACCGGTGACAAAATGGTGCAGCAAGTTTAACTTTCTTTGGACCGCTCACTTGTTTCCATGGAGACAGACCGTGAAGATTTTAATTTGCAAACAAAGTGAGTCGAATTATAGGATGCTTATCACTGTCAGCACTACTCCTTGTGCTCAAAGAGATAAAAACAACAGATGCACTTGTATTTTTATAATGACAAACAGAGCTGAGATGAGATGAAAGCTAAAGTCAAAGTCAGTGATTGAAGTTCCTATTTGTAAATTGGGGCAAATAGCTGAATCTGTCAGTATGAGGCGAGTAATAATATCTAGATGCACTCTTTTATATCCAAAATATTCCTCTAATAATGTGTGTATATTTGTGCAGTACAGGATTTAATCCCTCCAGCTAGCATCAAAGTCCTTCTAGAAGCATGACATGCCACTTGGCAGCCATCTTGGTAACTCTTCTCGGTAGTTATTTCATAACCTATGTACATGTATGGGGAGCCTGTGTATAAAATTTCCGGTCAAGTCTGACTGAAATTGCTTTTAAAAAGTATGTTGAATGCACACGAAACTTCCTTCTCTCACCCCAACTGGTCACAGCAGATGAGCCTGGTTCTGCCGGAGGTTTCTTCCTGTTAAAAGGGAGTTTTTCCTTCCCACTGTCGCAAAAGTGCTTGCTCATAGGTGGTTGAATGATTGTTGGGTGTTTCTCTGTATGTATTATTGTAGGCTCTACCTTACAATATAAAGCACATTGAGTTGTGATTTGGAGCTGTGTAAATAAAATTGAACTGAATTGAGTTGAATTATGGTTTACAACAAGCTTCTTGTTTTCCCTCAAGTTATAGTTGCTGTATCAGAATGCTTTTCAGATTCTGAATACTCATTTACAGCTCTGCAGTAGGTGCTGGGTTCATAGTGTGTATATGTGTGTGTATAGTGCCAGTTTACGCCACGAGTTGTTTTAAGGTAAAGGTACGGGACTGGAGAGGGAACACCAGCAATCTGGTCATTCCCTGTGAGCGAGTAGGCAGAACAAGGTTGAAGAAGAGGCAACCATCTGCTGTGACTTTATGTTCCGTATTATCTCTAAGCTACAGTGCTACAGTGTTGACACTATAGTCACAGAAGGCACGGTAGTCCCCCCCCCCGCCCCAGTTTTAAATGAATAGTTCGACCCACCCATGGTGACACTGATATACTGTTAGGCCCTGGATATTGCTTAGCCCAGCAGAATCTGGACTCCCTAAAACATAAATCAAAGCCAGGCCTTGTGAACTACTTTGGTTTACAAAGCTGCACAGTAGCACTTGAGAACCTGATATAAGAAAGTGACTGGAAATCAGCAATTCTTTTGCTGGGAGAGTAAGAATCGCAGTTTAGCGTGTTTGAGCAGCAGTGCATCTATGCTCCCCCCAGAAAAGAAACACTCTGGGCTGGGTGCCTGCTGGGTGAGCTATAAATAGCCTAATAGTGATACCAGGATTTCGAGTCTAATGTGTGAGAGTGCATCTTCCAACAATGTCTGTGTTTATTAGTTAAAACATAAAATGCATCTGCTCCTGTACTACAGCTTAACTACAGTTGGCAACACTGCAATTACTATTTAAGCCTAAACGTAGACTTAAAGACAGAATCAGACCTAAAAATAAAAATGTAAAGGTTTTATCTGAAGCTAGGACAAGACAGCTGGTAGGAGTAGTCCACAATTTTGTCTCCTATCTCTGCTTTATTTTTGTTCACCTATTTCCTATTTGATCAATTAGGAACATTTAGATGTGAGGCATTAGCAGCTAGCAGGGTTGTATTAAATTACCTCCCACTGTGAAGCCTTTGCAAACTCTTGTAATTGGGCCTCATTTTTTTTTTTCCTTGAGAACCGCTGTGAAAATATTTATGGTTACCAGAATAAGAAATTATTCATGTGACATTCTGATGTTTCAACACCCAGGGGATACACGATTTAAATAATTTGCTAATGTTGGGTTTGAGGTAAATTGTTTGCAGGGTTTTAACTGTACTGAACTGTGAAGGACACTTGCTTCGTGTCTGAATGTATAAAATCATTCAGCTTCAGTGGGTTTCCTCTCAGAGGCCTTGTCGACCTTTTCACCCTCATTTTTCTGCCAGACCTGCCTGCGTGAGCAGCTTTATCTGGAATAAGATGCCTGAATGTCAAAGGGTGTTAATAGAAAACTCCAGGGTCACAATGTCTAGAAAGCTGCTATGCTCGGGTTTGGATCGGGTTTTCCATTTTGCGTCAGAAAAATTACAAAGATTGGTTGGGCCTCATAATTTCGAGATTGTGTATCTGCCACTGCAGTGGCTCACATGCTAAATCAATCAAATAGAAAACTCTTTCTAACTGTGATTTCCTTTGGTTTAGGTTCAAACTTCCTCTGTGCCACCCATATCATCCCTGTGAAGAACGAGGAGGGTGTGGTCATGATGTTCATCCTGAACTTTGATTACATCCTGGATGAAGGCAGCAGTGACTCGCTGGAGAGACTAAACCATACCTCACCTTCTAAAGCTGACCAATGTGAGTAAAAACATGAAAGGCTCCAGGCAGGAGTAGGTTTGTGCTAGATAACCGTCTGTGACATCTGGTCGGAGCTTTTTTTCATTCCCCCAAATCTGGTTGTGTTTATACCATTAAGTAAATATAGTGTTATAAATAATACACTTATAAAGGTGGACATACATTAGAAATACATACATATACTAGATACCTACTCCTACTCTAATCTTAAAGTTGCACATGCTGCTATCTGCTATATTTGATATTTCACTTTAGCATAACTTGCTGCGTTTTTGTTGTTGCCAGAAAATATTTTTTTTATTTTATGAGTCCTTTATTCATCCAGGTGAAAAGACTCATTGAGATTAAAAATCTCATTTCCAAAAGAAACCTTGCAATTTTTAAAATGACCAAGTCCTGCAAAAATGTCATATTTGTGGCCTGATCTGTATAGTCACAATTATAGACAAAATCAGAGTAAATAAAAACAGCCTTGTGTTGTTTTCTAGACTCCCCATTTAGTTTTGTCGTGTTAGTTTTGTCTCCTCGGTCAGTTATGTTGCTGTCTGTTTTTGTCAAGTTCATATGTCTTTGTCTCTGTGTTGTTTCCTGTTTTATTTTGACACTTCCTCATCTTGTCTGTGTTGTGTTCAGTTTTGCTTCCCGCTGTCTCATTATTTAGTTTCTGTTCAGTTGTGTTCACCAGGTGTCTCCACTCTGCCTCGTTTCCTCGTGTGTGTATTTAAGTTCACAGTTCTTTGTCACGTCATCCTTCCCTCATGCTGTCTGCTCTCTTTCCTCTTGTTTCGGTGTTTTTTTGTTGGCTTTCTAGTCTCTTGTTTTGTATGTTGTATTATTTGTTCTGCAGTTGGGTCCGACATCTGTCTACCACACAGCCGCTCTGTGATAAGTTTGTATAGCACCCACGTCAATCGCCTGCATGTCTGTCAATCGCATGCTCCTTAGACTATACATGGTGTCCTGAGGGATCTCCTTCCAGATCTGGTCCAGGGCAATGCTGTTCCTGGACAATCTGAGGTGCAACCTCGCTGTGGACCAGGGATTTACCCAATCGTAGTCAGAATTCATTCCCTAGCCTGTAAGTCTGTGCATGCCACCATGGTCATGGCTCCTCAGACCATGACTGATGCACGAACAAACTGGTCATGCTGAACTATCTCATAGCAGCTAAACATTCTCAGTGGCTTCTCCAGACTCTTTCACATCTGCTGGAGGTCATTTCTTAGGGCAATGCTCATCCAGGAGAACATATCTTCTGCTCGATCCTTCTGCTAGTTTAGGACCTTCTACAGTCCTGCCCAGGTCTCATAGAGTAATTGCCGGCCTCCCAGAATTTCCTCCATCCTCTTGAGACTATGCTGGAAGATAAAGCAAACCTTCTACTAAATAACTTCCTCCAGGATGGCACAATGATACATAACACAATATATCATTGTGCCATCCTGGAGGAAGTTATTTAGTAGTTTTCAAACAGTTAGCTGATCATCTGCAAAGGAATGTTTAATTTAAGATATTTCAGTCAGCACAGAAATATCACCAGTGAAGGTTACAAATGATCTTCTTATGGCCTGTGACAGTGGACTAATCTCTGTGCTTGTCCTATTAGATCTCATTTGACACAGCTGACCACAATATTTTACTACAGAGATTAAAATACAGTAATGGGAGTAAAATTACTGCATTGTTGATATATATATATATATATATATATACCTGCTCAAGGTTCCATGCTGGGACCAGTACTTTATACATTATATGTGAATCGCTTAGATTAAGTTATTAGAAAACTCTGCTTTCAATTGAAATACTCTGCCTATACCCAGCTGTACTTACACAGGAAGCCAATTGGTACATCGACTAAACTCCAGACGTGTCACAGACATAAGAGCCTTATTTCCTACTTCTAAATTCAGATAAAACTTAAGTTGTCTGATTTGAAGTCTAACCAGATAATTACATATATTTTATGTCCTTCAGCATGCACATTAAACAAATATGTAGGACTGTCTTTATTCATTCCAGCAGTATTGCTGAAATTACAGACATCCTGTCTCAGACTGATGCTAAAAAGCTAACATCAGGTCCCTCTAAAAGCTCTCTGAAAGGCCTTCAGTTCATCCAGCATACTGCAGTGGCAATACTAACTGGGACTCAAAAGAGAGACTATATTTCTCCCATATTAGCTTCTTTCCATTTTAAAAACATTATAGTACCTTATTATCCTAACAGAGCGCTTCTCTGTCAGACTACTCTTCAGCTATCAGGCCCCTCTACTAAGGAATCAGCTCCTATTTGGGAGACAGATACTCTCTCTGCTTCTAAGATTACTCAATTTAGCACAAATGCATTGTGTCAGAAGAAATTTTGCCTGTTTCTTGATGTTATCAGGTACCAGTTTAAACTGTATGCCATGCAGACAGGAGTGTGAGGACCCAAATGCCAGATGTATAGACAGTTAGACTGAAATAAACAAAAAGGGAGCAATTTGTTGAAAGCGAATGGCAGATTTGAATAAAAATGAAAAATAAAGTACAAATTAAATGAAACTTGAAAACCCACTAAGGATAGGAAACAACAGATCTAGGAAACAGTGGGAAGGATGAACAGCGGGGCATGGAGAACAGATTCAAGAATATTGCATGAACACATTAGACAAACCAGGAACCAAATAGGTTATATATTAGTTATAAGGCTGGGTAACAGATGCACAACCAAAACACTGTAATCATCTTAGTTAAACTTTTATCTGGCTACTTGAGCATTTTGCCTTTTTATTTTTCTGTACAATCTCAATTATGTACTCCTTTGTCATTCCCTTTTCAGATGCACTTATTTCTATTTTTCCAGACACGTTAAGCTAATTTTTGCATGTACTCTTGACAAGTGCAAAAACACCTCTGGGGTGCTTTTATCCTCATATTGACTGCTACACTTTCATTTCATTTCGTTTTTGTTTTTTTTTCTTTTTCTTATCTTGCAACTGTACTAGCAGCAGTAATCACGAGGGCAGCTGCTGAAATTCCCAGCTAGACAGCTCCTTTGGCATGTTGACACAAGCGTTTAGCAGACACTGATGTGTTAGCCTGCTATCATTTCACAGGTCTGGCCCAATTATAGCTCAGGATGGCCTGATGAACTACTGGAGCAGTGCTGAGGATCCCACAGCTTCCCAGAGCTGTCGGTGTAATAGTGTGTAATGTCATTCTCCAGCTGTGCTCTTGAATGTGTTCTTGATTCCTCGTCTTTTTTCAAAGTCTTTCACTTCCCCATTTTCTGCCTGTGACATATAAAGCAGCATCATGGAGACCAAAGGTCACTTCTAGATTACTGTAATTGAATGAGGACTCTAACAGCCTGCGTTGCTTCATGTGGTGTGTGAATGCATGTTCTTTATATGACGCGTTTATGTATGATACTATGATAGTGTGCACACTTAGGCCATAGTGAAGCTTCTGCGTGTGTGTGTGCATGGACAAATGGTTGTGCTTGGCTGTTGTGCATGTGACTGATAAGGCCCTCCTATTTCACTTTTCTAAGGCCCAGTCTGAACAAATGAGCAGTTCTCTGATAAAAGCAGGCCAGCTCTGTTTCCTATCGGAATATCCAAGTGAGTGTCCCCACAGATATAGTTCAGATTTGCTTATAGGGTCAAAGCTCGATGCTGGATAGGTTTCTTTGCACCTTGCCAAAGCAGGAATTACCAGAAAGTCATAGTCCTTTATTTTATTTTAACATATCTCTCTCTCAGCTAACTCTAGAAACCTGGGTCACGTTCACAAATTATGAATAATTTTGCAGATTTTATTATGAAAAAACTGCTAAATACGTAATTTAAGATAGTAAGACATACGATGTTACTATTCTAATTAATAGCCTTGCACTGCTTGTTAGTGAGGGGATGATGCATGCATTGCATTATCTAGACTCTATCTGGGGAATGCATTAGACACTGCTTATCAATTGCCCTCTGTCATTCAGTGATGAGTCAGACATTTTGCAACTGTCTTGGATTGTTTTGATGTAGCTGAGAAGAGCCACTAACACATCCACAAATTGCACCCAGAAATGTGTGTAGAATGCTTTGTTTCACTACGCTATGTATTATGACTCTTATGAATTCATAAGCATTGTTGCAATAGTAGGGACTTCCTCCAGGATGGAGCATCAGATGGAAGATAACGAGCAGAATTAAATTATTAAAACCAGAACACTGAAAATAAAAAATGTGATCACAACAGATTTGACAGATGCAGTTCAAATTCAAAGTAAGTGACAAATTTAAAAACATATCCAGGACAAGTAAGTATGTGTGTACCTAAAAGTTAGTGTTCTTTACATCACCATTCTTGTACACTTTGACCTAGGGGCCTATTTTATAAAATAGTCAGTAGGTTCAAAAGAGCAGAGATCAAAATTAGAGAAGGGTTAATAATTTGTAGTTTTGGGTGACTGTAAATGTTCAGAATTTTAAAGGAATAATATCTGCGGGTATAACGCTAAGATTTCACACAAGCACATAAAAGGCCTTCTGTAAATTGCAGTAATCAGAATTGGAGAAAATCATCCACTGTAGAAGAACAGGTGCTTACTGTTTACTGTGTTTACTGTTTTCAAAAACCAGCAGGAAGAGTAGAAGATCTTCACTCAGAGTGACCACTGTGTATAAGGGTAGTGACGACTGTTTGGACCCGTTCTGTCTATTTTGTTAGGGTTGGTCACTGTAGAGTCAGCTTTTAGTCCAAATCTCTCAGACAACAAGAAAGAACTTTTACCCAAACTACCATGATGGCAAATGGCAAGCCCCAATTAACACTGATAAATAGATTGTGCTGTGTTACAAACAGAAGCAGGTCTGAGAAGCTGATGGTTGCATCGGCTGCTAATGAAAGAAACAAGACAATTCAACAAAGCAGTCAGACCTGGACATGTGCTTCGCTGCAGGCTCCTCCTGCAGGCTGTTTGTTGAGGATTTGTATAAACACACGCAGAGCTGATGGAGCCAGTTAGATAAAAGCTAAAAAAAAAAATAAAATACAGATATTGTATTTGATTCCAAAATCAAGAACAGAGGTGTTTCATTTTCACATGAGTGCAGGTGGCGGAGAAGGTAGCGTGTTGACTTGGTGCTCTTCACTGCAGTGATGTAACCCTGACAACCAAAACTATTGAACTACTAAAGCTATTGAAACTAACTTCACAGAACCTGCGTAACACTTTGTAAGTTATACGCAGAAGCCTCACACAGTTCTGTTGTCTTTTAGGGCTGTTGGTGGGGTGGCTGTAGCTCAGGTGATAGAGCAGGTCACCTACTTAACGGACGGTTGGTGGTTCGATCCCAGTCTGCTCCGGTCTGAGTGCCAAATATCCTTGGGCAAGATACTAACCCCACGTTGTCCTCTGATGCATCCATTGGAGCACTTAGATAAAAGTGCTTGTGTGAATGGTGATTGGGTGAAAGCACGAGTTGTATAACGCGCTTTAATGGCTCGGTGAGAGTAGAAAAGCGCTATATAAGAACCAGTCCATTTACCTTCATTCCTATAATGTTGGATTGTCTGCTTGTGATATATTAGAAGAATTAAGAGCTGTAAAATTGTCCCAGCTCTTATTTTACCTTGTCCAGGTCTACATCAGTTCTTCTTTTAAATATTATGTATATATGCTCGACATCTCAAGTTGGAAAAATGATGCTGCTAAAAGGTTACAATGGCTTCTACTTGTCTCCTTACTATCTCAACATTAGACACCAGATTTTCACTGTAGACACTATTTTGCGCTCTCCGCTGCAGCTCAACATGTAATCTAACCACATGATGTATTTATAACTGTAGGCCAGCAGGAGACTCAAAATAGAAAAGATGGGCGAGGAATTGCAGATTCAGCGAATTGATGGCTCTATGTGTTGTCTTTAGCATTTAGTCGCACTGTAGTTTTCTGCAGCCTACCACACTGGGTTCTGTGCATTCGGGAATGTGGTGATGAGCCTATCAATCAATCAATCAATCAATCAATCAATCAATCTTTATTTATAAAGCACTTTTCATACATTGATGTAGCACAAAGTGCTTCACATGGTTAAAAATAGCCCGTCCCGTCCCACCCCCTCCCACCCTCCAACATAAACTTTCGTGGATACATATCCCCCCTGCCCCCTCTGCCCACACACACACACACACACACATTTACAGACTAAAATTGGGCTGGCGACAGATGAGCCAGGTGAGGAAAAACTATCACAGGGAACCGTCTGCACCGGGTGCCGCTCACATACCGCAGCCTCAGGAGACACCGACCCAGGGCACACAGCAGGAGGGAGGCAAAGAAGCCCCCCAACCAGGCTGAGAAGACCCACAGAGCCCCAGCAGCCACGGTCGATCACAGCCCCGGTGCAGAGAGCCCCCTCCGAGGA
>VUQR01031155.1:0-12738 GCA_015108515.1 Hemichromis elongatus | reverse complement strand
GTTTTTAAGATTCAGATAATTATTTTTTAACTAGACATTTAAATTAGAATAAGAAAGAAAAGTACTTATTTTTGCCCCCCTTTCCCTGTTAATGCCCTACCTGGCCCCCCTGGCAAAACTTTGCTAGATCCGCCCCTGCACAGTTACCTGCTGTCAGCTACTTAAAAAAGGATCCTGGTGTTATTTGTCTCTCAGAAACAGTTTATAACTTCCCTTCAACTCATTCATGTCACCTAAAAGGTAAACCTGTGTCTCCATCACCTGTTGAGCTCTGATGATTCAGTAAGGACATCTCCTGGTTTCATCTTCATGTTTCCCTCTCACCACATATCTGATATCACATAACTGATATCATGACCAGCAGCTTTTACAGCTGTGGCTCCAGCAAACATCAGCTGATAGGAAGTTATATTAAATAAATTCTAACAACAGCTTATCAAGCTTAAACTTGCTGCTGTTGTTTAGCGCGACATCCGCTAGTTTCCTCTTTCTGGCGCAAAGTGGGCGATAAACAAATAAGAGAGACTTTGCGACAGAAAAGCCGATCAGCTGATCACTGATCAGTTTCGTGATTGACATAGCAACAGGAGAGAGAGGTGGGAGAGAATTTGAGAAGAAAAAGCAGCAGCGCAGCGTAAGAACGCAGAATAACTCCATCTTTATGTTTTTCATTCTAGCTACGGGACAAATCGTGTTCCTTTTTATCTCAATACGGAACTTTAAAGTTCGACCTCATTGGCTGTAATTTGTTCAGCACAGAGTTGATCACGACCAATTAATCTTTCATTTTTTATACTCTTACAAAAAAAAACAAAAACAAAAAACGAGGGCCCATAAAATCTAAAAATCACCATCAGCCCACTGAGCAAATGCCCGATGGCCAGTCCAACGCTGGTTGCCAACCAAGAAGAAGAAGAAGAAGCTGTGAGCCACGAGGTGAGGTGAGGGGAAAGGAGGGGGGGTTTGTTTATGCTACGATTCAGCACAGGAAGGGAGGGGTGAGTAACACAAATGTGTTGTTACCATGTTAGCAGAGCGATGCTACTGTGAATGATGAGCTATTGTCCTGATGTGAACTTTCTACTCAGGGTTTTTTCTTCCAGTCCTGAGCAGAAATGTTTTGTTAAGAAACTGGCTGTTGTTTTTTTCCACAGTTTAATTGTAAGCTAGATATATTTCTACTAATGAAATTAGTTTGCTAACAGTAACAGGAATGAGTCAGTAAATGAGTCAGTTGGGCTTGTGAATCATGATTCACGAGTCAGTAAAGTGATTTTTGAGTATTGAACGATTTGTTCATGATTCGCACATCGCTAGAGGTTATGCCCTTCATGTTGGGGTTGATGCCATACTGTCACAGAATGAAACTGTTCTCCCTACACCATGGACATGGATACATGAAAGGTAGCATTCAGTACTGTCATAGTGCATTAATAGGATACACTCAATCCAAATGGGACCATGAGAAGACCTGCCTGAATTTGCACTGTACTGTTGAGTGTGCAGACAGTAATCACCCTTTAAATATTTTCCTCTGTTATTTATTGTTTGTTTGTTCCATTAAGTTCTTTTTTTCTTGTTTGTTCAATGAGAGCTATAATGACAGTGGATAGTGGTTCATAGTCTATTTTTAACATCTGAATGGTACATTATTTTCGTTCTGGCTTGTAGACCAGACATGGCCCACATCTGGTTGGCCTACACCTTGCCATGACACCAGTCAGTCAGAAGTGCTAACCTTATGCCGGATCAGGGCCAGACCTGTCTGCTATGTGGGTATCTGACTGTTTTGTTTCACTCAATGTGGCTTATAGTCGGAAAAATACGGTAAAATGACTGCTGTTTATGGCACTGTGACACTGGCTTTTCAGTCCTGGCAGATATGTCCATCTTTTCTATAAAGTGGCCTTATATGTCAGCGGGGTGCCGTGGTTGGTACACAGCCCCTACACGTGCCAGAGTGTTTTTGACTGACATACTAAAAGTCGAATTGCTCCTCATGGCAGGGAAGCACCTTGGTGGCAGTTGTGCAACCGCTGGTGCACAAAGGAGTGTTTGTTCTTTTCTATTTTATTTAGAAATAGTAGCTTGAAGCTGCAGGCTGTTCACTTACAAGCCTATGAATAGCTGGTCTAGGTGTGCCTGTCATTAGCCACACTAGTGACCATGCAGTCATCTGCATATCCAGATATGTTTGGGTATTATGTGGCTCACTAAGTCAAAGCTGACCTGGATTGGCTTTGTAAGAGAGACTGTTCCAGCCTGTCCATTGATATATCAGTTGCTGGCTATTCCAGCTGCTGTGTGGTCTTATTTTTGGCATGCCCCCTTGTGGCATATAATGTACAATAATGTGGACTCTTCATTTTTCAGCCAACCTCTAACAAATGAATATGTTTGACCTGAAACAGCTGTTCCTTTTAGGCCATCCTGTTGTCTTTCACACATTAATAAGCCTTTTATATTTTTTTAGGGATGAGGTTCTTACATAACTAGAAAGTTATTGTCATGAATGATGTTGCATAGCAACCTGAGCAGTTTTTGTGTACCGATTACTCACACCAACCAACACCTGTGTCTGTGCTTCATGCTTGAAAAGATATATCAAACTTGATTATAATCTGTTTTATCTTAAATGAAAAGTCATTTATGAAGTTTTTTTTGTACAAACTGTAGTAGCGATTGACTAACGACACCGTCTATCCAATTATTTATTCAGGCTCCCTTAGCAAATATGGTCGTCACTACCCGATCCGTACCACGCACGCACATTTTTTTAACTCAACATATAGCCTATTGTGTATGAAAATAAAAACTTGTAATATGTCATGTGAAGATTCATCAGCCAGATTAAGTGTTTACTGACAATTAAAAGTGATAGCGGACATCATCATCACTATTCCAATCAATCCTCTCCACACAGACAAGCATAAACACACTCGACTATGACTAAATCAAATTTCACACGCATACACAAACACGATTTGTAATGACGCTAGTTCAGTTTATAATAGGACTCATTCGCTCGGTCAGCAGGTGGCGGTATCTTCGTACAGGAGATACCGCCTGTTTACTCCCCACCGCCTACCGTGGGGAGTAAACTGCAATTAAAACCAAACAGAAGAAGAAGAGAACATCTGCACATGCGCGGTACAGATCGGGTAGACCGGATCCATAACTATCGGGGGGGTTTTCGTTTTTGTCTATACTATATTGAAATGTTTCATTATTGCAAACATTTTAGGCGCTACTTATTACTGTTAACATCTTAACAGATATTCTGACCCGTAACTACGGTGGCCCCTAGGGACAAAGCACGTACAAACTCCAAAAACAAATGCAAACTCCAAAACACAACGGAAGTGCTCCAGAACGCTAGGGGCAGTGCTGAACTTTTGTTACATAGTGGCTACACAAGCCAGGAAGTGACAATGACCAGATTTGGTGTGTGGTAGTAACAGGTAAATTAACTTTTTTTTTTTAATTATTTGAATATATGTGAGTGTGTTTGTTCTATCCTTGTGGGTGTTTTCTGCCGGTATCTAACTCCATGTGTTTGAAACAAACTTGTCTTTTATTTTGAAAATTGATCTCAACACTGCCCCTAGCGTCCTGGAACACTTTTGTTGTGTTTTGGAGTTTGTACGTGCTTTGTCTCTAGGGGCCACCGTACGTAACTATCGTAAAATGCTTAGAGCGGAAGTAGGCGCCTTTCGCACATGCGTGTTACGAATCGGGTAGCAACAGGTAGAACGGTAAAAGAGTTACGTAGCCAGCAGACCTAAGCTTCCATTGTAAACTTCAAAGGATAATTATCCATTGCTGTGTGAGCCTGAGGTTGATTATTTTTAGTGGCTTAGGATCTGGGGAATAGTTAAGCTCTGCCTTTTCTTCCATCTCCCTTTGTTTTTCTGTCCTCTCTCTTTCTGTTCAGCCCATCTGCTACTGTAGCTGTGCATAAATTTTTAATGTCTTTGCCCCCAAGCTGTATAGTGTCAACAGAACACTGTTACTGCATGAAAAACTGGCAAATTTCCTACAGCGTTCTATGGCTCCACCTAAAGCTAAAGTTTAAACTACGTGCCAGTGGTGTTTAATTACTCTCAGGCACAGAAATCTATTAAAAACACTGTGTGTGTTATTCAGAGTGCAGTCGGGTTTTTTTCTACCCCTCACATTCCTTAAAGCTTGTTTTGGGTCAATAACAGGATTGCAGAGGCAGTGTGTGCACTGTAGAAGGCAGGCAGACATTGAAGAACCACAGGGACGCCGTTCGCTGCCCCGTGGCCGTTTTCCTCTAATTAACATTCAAGTTCAGGCGCAACCCAGGTCGTAATGTTGAGCTGTTATTGCGTCAAGGAGGCAGAAACACCTGCCTTCACAGAACCAGCATCCTATAATCATCTTCCTCTGTGGCTTTAGATTAGAATAGAAAGTGATGGTTTAATAAATTGCCGCGTGGTTGAATAATGAATCAATACTCCGGCTGTATGACAAGCCCTTTAATGTCGATATGACAGCACAGTGGAAAACAGGATTAAAACTGCGTGTCCACAGTTGCGTTTGATTGCGTGTCAGTGCATGCACTCACACATAGACACACGCGCGCTCATACATTCTTATCTTAGGTTCGTTTATGAGTCTGGAATAAAATCTTCTTGAAGGCCCTTCTGAAGTCTCGGTTAAAAATAGTGTATATGATGGGGTTCAGGCAGCTGTTGCAGTAGCCAATCCAGAAAAACAGGTTGAAGAGAGTGTCAGGGATGATGCAGTTCTCCCTGCAGACAGCTTGGAGACTGTAAGTGAAGAAAAACGGGAACCAGCAGAGGACAAATACACCCATGACCACTGCCAGGACAAATGTGAAGCGCTTCTCCCTCATCTGAGCCACTTTGTTTTTGGACATAGACATGTGTCTGCTGCGGACGGGCACCGGAGACGGGAGGAGGAAGTGGTTGGAGCCGTGGTCCGACGATGCCCACGATATAGAGGCACAGGAAGGAGGGGGGACAGAAGGAGGGGGTTTCAAACTGTTTGCCGATAACTCCGCGTCCTTTCCCTCGTCTGTTTTCACCCTCCCGCCACCTCTCCTCGGGAAGCGGAGCGATGAGGAAAACGACATGGACGATTTTGTTTCGCCTTCGCAGCTCCTTTCCTCTAAGTCAATCTCATCCAGCTCTCCTCTCCTGTGAGTGCTGCTGTTGCTGTCGATGTTGGACGAACTGTGTCGGGCGGGAGGCCGCGGGCTGTCCAGCTCATACTGAGGACAGCCTTTTCTTTGGCAAATCCTGGACGTGCCCACAAAGCACGTCTCGGACTGCGACGGCTGCCGCTCCATCACGTTCTTCGCCACAAACACGGTGGAGGCCCGCTGCTTAGCTACGCGGTATATCTTACAGTAAACGAGTATCATGATGACTCCCGGGGCAAAGAAGGACACCAGGCAGGACGAGAGGATGTACCATGTATGGTTGTTGAGAAGACACTCTTGTGTGTGCGTGTTATTCTCACGGTACGTCTCCAGATCCTCCTTCTGGGTCATTAGCAGCGGTGGAGACGAGATGACAATAGATATGAGCCACACGATGCTGATCATTGTTTTGATCCGCCTGGGAGTACGTTTGCGGTTGTAGCTCACCGCTTTGGTGACGGACCAGTAGCGGTCGAGGCTGATGGCGCACAGGTGGACAATGGAGGAAGTGCAAAAGAGGACGTCCAGAGCCAGGTAGAAGGAGCACCAGGTGGACCCAAAGTACCAGTAGCCCATGACCTGGAGGAAGGAGGACAAAGTGATTAAGACATGTACGAAGAAAAGTGCCTATTCCTCAGTCAGCATCTGTCAGCAAGGGAGGGGCTCACTTCATCGAATATTTCACTGCAATATAAATCTCATTACTGTCACACTGGCTGCTGCTTTTTTCTTTTGCTCCGGAGGATCTTACAGCGGCGCTGCTGTGGTCGTGCTCCAGCCAATCCAAAAATTATGTAAGCCAGCAATCTTTCCCCAGCTGCAAGAAGTATTCATCAACCCCCCCCCCCAATGCTGATGCTGGACATCAGCACACAATCACAAACAACAATTCCTAAAACCAGGCCAACAGTTCTTCTCACTTTTCAAGGTGAACATGTTTCTGCTGATGATGGTTGTGCAGACTGAAATAATACAGCAGGATCTTTATTTCACGCTTTTCTTTCAGGGACTTAACCCAAGTGTAGTAAATAGAAAGAGATAAATGGGCGGGCACAAATCAATAGTTTCATTTCAGCACTATTTCACAAACACTGTGTTGTTGTTAAAGCGTAAATGCTCACATGTAAGTGTGAACCACAACAGAATACTCGTCTTTTTTCTTAGAACATCTTACTCCTTGAATTTCAGGAGGTGGGGGTGAAGCTGTTCCCCCCTCCAACGAGCAGCTCCACTCTTTAATGAGGCATCTGTCTAGGAGTTATTAGGAGAAGCATTACAGCAGCTCCTGAAACATTCAGCCGTAGACTGAGGTGCAGCATTTCTCACAGATGCTATTTATGGGTGTTTGGTACACAAGCACAATTTAAAACTGTTGCAAACATCTCAGTTTATACATTGCCTTCTCTGTTTATTTCTTAGCACATAAATGTTTAACAATTAACTTCTAATAATTAACAGATTAGTACAACTGTCTGTCTCTCCAGTGAGTCTCTGACCACGTTCAAAGATGCCACGCCCACATCTTGGGCTGCAGCTGGAGCCTGTACTCCTTGTTCTGTTCAGGCCTAGCGAAGCACCACGTGGTTGATGGTTCTAGTTAGAGTGGCCACCACTTCTCGTCTCCACCAACTGCAGTCCAAGACAGTGGAACCAGAGTCTGTGCGACTCGCTGTCGGGGCGAGCTGAATGACATCAAAGGCCACCGTAACCATGACCTGTCCCACCCATCCAGCAGAGAAACATAAGCCATGCTAGACGGTTAGCAGTGACCAGAATTTTTAAGGGCTGTAGTTAACTGTTAAGTCTACATATTATAGCACTGCATCTTAATGTGGCTGCAGAGTGCACCTTCTTCATGTTCTCTCCTGTACCTGATACAATGACTCCCATAATTTCACCAGCTCGGCTGAAAAGAGGGGTAGCAAAGCAGACTAGATAACAACTAGTTACAGTGTAGCCAGATAAGTAAGAGACTAAAAAAGACAGAAAGCACCAGGATGACTGTGGTGTGAGAGTGAATACAAAGAGAAAAGAAACAAACCTGAAGCACAGCTAGAGCCAAAAAGAACAGAAAGTATGGCAGATATGAAGCCATGTCTAACACAATACAGCTGCAGGATCATTTCAAGACATAATAGCTGATGAAAAGCAGGAATAAAGCAGCAGGCAGTTATTTCTGAGAGCAGAGGAGAACGTCAGAGTGGATTCAGCAGCTATACGTCAAATAGCTGCCTTTGAGCCGGAGTGAGGGAAAACAATTAATTAAATTGTTCACAATTATTTGTCCCTTTTGTTAACAAGCCAAGATGTTGACAGTCTACTTCTCACACGTTTTCATGCAGAAAGCGAGCCAGAGACGGTCCCTTCATTACTCAGTAAGACGTTCCAGCTCAAAGGACAACTAACACTTTCCCTTTCAATGAAATGACTTGCAAATGTCCTAATGTCATGGCCCAGTCTGCTGTGTTTTTCTACTTCCTGTCTACCTCATCCGCCTCTCCTCACCTGCAGTTCATCAGCAGCAATCAGCCTTGCAGTACTTAAGGATCAGCTCAGACCTTTAATCTTCACCAGATCGTCAGTGACTCTGTAGTGGGAAACCAGCCCTAATGGTCCCTTTGACCTTTGTTACTTCCTGTGCTAACTCTTTGTTCGTTGTGTCTTCGGTCAGCCCGTCACTCACCTGGATCCTCTGAAACGCTCACACTCACCTTCACTCTGGAACTGGCGCCTTATTTCCTCACTCGGTCATTCCCACTGGCACTCGCCTGGCGGCTTCCCCTCCTGGACCCTTTGCTCATCACCCTCCAATGCACTCTGCTCCCTGAGATTTTCTTCTCTGCCCACACGTGACTAAGAACTCTGTGCATTTAATAAAAGTTTAAAGCTTTGGAAATCATAGTCGGTTGTGTCTGCTTTACGGTTAAGTTTAGAAGTTGATAGCAGCAACTTGTCTCAAAAAAGTTGGCACTGGGGCAAATAAATGCTGGAAAAGTAAGTGGTACTAAAAGGAGGCAAAGGTAAACCAAAATAACTGTCAGCAAATTTTGAAGTGAAATGGTAAATTGACTGATTCTTATATAGCGCTTTCCTAATCTTCCAGAGTTCTCCATACAACATGCCACATTCACCATCTTCTACGCCTTCAAAGCTTCCTAGCTAACATTTAGCAACATCTGCTCTAATATCATCAAAAACATCTGGATAAATCTCTGTGGCGATGTCCAAGATCAAACGTCAGCACTGCGTGTGTGCAGTGTTTGGGTCCTCGGGCAGTACGTCATTAAAAACAGACATGATTCTGTTATTGTAATATAATCATGGGCTCAAGAACCCATGCAGGTTAAAGCTCTGTGACGCAAAGACAGAGCCATAAGTGAACAGCATTCAGAAACGCTGCCATCTTCTCTGGGCCAAAGCTGTTCTGTCATCAGACAAATTGAAATTTGAAATTCTTTTTGCAAGACAGGGAAGCCTCGTCCTTCTCTACTAAGGTGGAGAGAGACCATCTCGTTTGTTTGCAGCGCTCACTTCAAAAGCCTGCATCTCTGAGGGTATAAGGATGCATTAGTGCCAATGGAACACAGCTGACACATCTAGAAAGGCACGACCAGTGGTGACCAGTGCTGTAGAGCAGTGTGTCCCATCTGTTTGGAGCCACGGAACATATCTCACATTAGAAAAATCACATAGACCGTGTTTCCCCGCCCACCAGGTTTGTCCCCAGTACACCTTTTTGGCTTTCTTCTGACCATTACTCCTGCTAGGGCCTTCATCAGGGTGGGAACTTTCTCCAGGACCAGGTCAGACTAACTACTTTCTCTTTTCAAATATTTATCTATTGCTATTTTGTGCTGCATCGTCTCAAAGCATGACTAGCATGTGATTTCTCCTTTGTCTTCTTCTGTTTTACTGGCCTCTAGTGGAAGAGAATGTAATTGTTCTGCCCGTTACTCGCGCCAGACACCTGTAGTACCAATCAGGTGGAACCAGATAATCTTCAACGACACTTCTGATCATTTCTCATGACACACCTGTGTGCCACAGCACAGTGGTTGGGAAACACTAGAGCAACGTGTGCTCCCATCCAAGTAAGCTCTTTCTCAGGGACGCTCTTGCAGCAGCTGCTGGACTTTGTAGAAATGAAACACCAAAATATGGAAAACAAACAATATGACAAAGACAGCCTGGGTCTGTTGATCAGACAGGATCCTGTATCAAACAAGAATGGGTCAACAGGTTCTCCTAAAGTCCAGCAGCTGGTCCCTTTAGTTCCCAGACCTTTACACACCGATGTTTAGAAGGTGGGAGATGTTAGACTGTGGTAAATACGGCACCGTGCAAGTGTTTTGTGTCTGTTTTGTGTCTATGCTGCTATCAAAAACAAAATGACTCAAAATGGTACATTTTCAGAAGTGAACCATTGGAATTGTTTTGTGTTCCGTTGTAAATCACGTGTGTCCTTGCGATCTCTTTTATTTACATTTCAAACAGCATCCCATCGTCTTTGAAATTTAGTTTGTAACATGAATGAAAGTCCACGCCTCCGCCACCAAAAACAATGATGCTAAAAATGTATCTGAAGTTACACACCTCATAAAACACCAAGAAGCACCGCTACGTGTGTTTGTACCCAGCACACGCCTTTGTGCTTTTCCGTCAGTATTCACAGACAGGTTTCTCCTAAACACTCAGGAGTTATTACAACAAGCCACGCGCTCCCATACACCCTTTAGCCCTTTCTAACAAACCCTCACACGCATGCATCGGGCAGGGGTTTGGTACATTATCTCGCCCATTACAGATTGGATGAGGCTAGGCTCCAATAATTGACCTTTGGTTTAGTAGATGACCTGCTCTACTTCCTCCGTCACAGGCGCCCAAAAGGAATCAATAATCCTCGGAGGTCTAACTCTGCATACTGTAGGCGGTAATCCTGACCCACACTACACCTAAAAAAACAAACAAAACGAATGTTTCTGGGAAATATGTGATGAGCTTTTGCTGCATGTCAGTAAAATGATGGTTGTCTGTGCTTCCTGGGGTTAGAGTTGTCCCTGACCTCGGACTGCTCAATGCCAGATTTAATTGCACACACTGCACTGAATTCCCATCAGTGTTCAAGAAAATCTATAGAATAATTCAATCCATGACCTTTATGCAATTGTATAAGCAGACGTTAATGTATGTGTCAGTCTATTGTGGTGACAAGAAAGCAGCTGGAAGAATGAGATC
This sequence comes from Hemichromis elongatus, assembly GCA_015108515.1. NCBI lineage: Eukaryota > Metazoa > Chordata > Actinopteri > Cichliformes > Cichlidae > Hemichromis > Hemichromis elongatus. Next base: position 2,312 of record VUQR01031155.1, on the reverse strand, counting down.
ACAGATTCACGGAGTGGGCTTGTTGTGAAGGAGCTCACGGCATAGGTGTTCCTATTGTGATGTGCTTCAGAAGGAGACCCCAGGACAGATCCACACTGCAGAGACTGACTCTGAGCTGGCCCCAGAAGGCCTCAGCATCTCCCCAAAAGAGCTGGAGGGGGTGTCTGAGGAGAAGAAGGTCAGGGCATCTTTGTTCCAGCCCCCACAATCCAGACCCGGGTAAGAAGTAGAAACTTGATGGATGAAGTAAGGTTGTCACAGTAAACAGTTCATCTGCTTGCTTCAAATGTTTTGGAAATGTCCGATTTCCTTTTGGCTGAAATTGGAAATGAATTTTTTAAAACAAGTGGATGGAAAAGCTTCTGTTGATCCACAGCTGGTGAAAATTCAGCAGCAGAAGCTCCCTCTTCATACATCTACCCTCGGCTTCATTGTGATGCAGGCTTTATGCGCATGCAGTACGTGTGTTCAGATTGCACTACAGAGTAGTTTATGGCTCAGTCACACCAGATTAAAATAGTAAGAGGGAGAAATCAGCGGTTGCTTGGAGATTTGTGATTTTTCACCAGTTTATCACGGTTACAGTTTAATCGCTGTGTTATCACAAACAGACTGACTGTAAGTGTGAACTCGACTCGACCTGTCACAGACACACTTATTGTTATTGTGTTACCATGTTGATCCTCTAAAGTCACTTTGAAGAACAGTTGTAGACCTGCTCTCCAACTTCGAAGCATTCGTTTCCAAAGCAACATGACGACAGGTTCATTTTCACACAGATGCAGTTGTGCTCATGCTGTGGTCTCCTACCATTGTGTTTCCTAGTGTAGCTAAACACTTACAAGCCTGCTAATTGCTTCAAATCCTTTGTAAGTAATAATGTATGTTTAAAAGTCCGTACCATCCGAATCACAGTCCTTAGGTCGGTCTTTATACGTAAACTAGTCTTCACTACAATAGCGTGCTTTCTTTTGTTGGCGTTTTAATGGCAGTGATTAAAAAAGCACAAGCTGTCCTCTTTCTGTTTGTCATTTATCAAAGGGAACATTTCACTTTTCTTCATGTATATCTACCTGTTCAACTTCTCATCAACACAGAAATCTACTCAGCCAGTCACATGGCAGTCAATGCATGTGGACAAGACGACCTGCTGAAGGTCCAACCGAGCATCAGAACGGGAAAGATGATTTAAATGCAAATGAGAAAAGCGTCCCCTGAGTATTTTAGAAACTCTTCATCTACTGGAATTTTTCTGCACAACCATCTATAGGGTTTACAAAGAATATCAGGAAAAAGAGGAAGTAGACAGCTCAAAGGAAGGGAACAGGAACTCAGACAATGACTCATTACCACCAAGGTATGCAGAAGAGCATCTATGAATGCATAATACATAAAACCTTGGGCTACAGCAGCAGAAGACCACAACAAGTGCAAACCCTGTCAGCTAAGAACAATCACAGAGGCTCAGCAAAGCCAACAATAAAAGATTGGAAAGATGCTGCCTGGTCTGATGAGTCTCCATTTCTGCTGCTAGATTCAGAATGTACAAACCGGATTCCAAAAAAGTTGGGACACTATACAAATCATGAATAAAAACTGAATGCAATGATGTGGAGGTGCCAACTCCTAATATTTTACTCAGAATAGAACATAAATCACGGAACAAAAGTTTAAACTGAGAAAATGGACCATTTTAAGGGAAAAATATGTTGATTCAGAATTTCATGGTGTCAACAAATCCAAAAATAGTTGGGTCAAGTAGCAATAAGAGGCTGGAAAAAGTACATTTGAGCACAACAAAGAGCTGGAAGACCAATTAACACTAATTAGGTCAATTGGCAACATGACTGGGTATAAAAAGAGCTTCTCAGAGTGGCAGTGTCTCTCAGAAGCCAAGATGGGTAGAGGATCACCAATTCCCACAATGTTGCGCAGAAAGATAGTGGAGCAATATCAGAAAGGTGTTACCCAGCGAAAAATTGCAAAGACTTTGCATCTATCATCATCAACTGTGCATAACATCATCCGAAGATTCAGAGAATCTGGAACAATCTCTGTGTGTAAGGGTCAAGGCAGTAAAACCATACTGGATGCCCGTGATCTCCGGGCCCTTAAACGACACTGCACCACAAACAGGAATGCTACTGTAAAGTAAATCACAGAATGGGCTCAGGAATACTTTCAGAAACCATTGTCAGTGAACACAATGCCATCCGCCGTTGCCAGCTGAAACTCTACAGTGCAAAGAAGAAGCCATTTCTAAGCAAGATCCACAAGCTCAGGCGTTTTCACTGGGCCAGGGATCATTTAAA
>VUQR01031154.1:0-13232 GCA_015108515.1 Hemichromis elongatus | reverse complement strand
ATATATGTGTATATATATATATATATATATATATGTGTATATATATATATATATATATATATATATATATATATATATATATATATATATATATATGTATATATATATATATATATATATATATATAACATATATATATATGTATATATGTATATATAGACATACTATATGCACAGCAGTGTAGCTGCAGTACAAGGATGCAAATCACTTATTCCACTTTTGACTGAATCTAGTTGTTCTATCTAATTATTCTAGTGAATAATTTCTTTTTTGACAATTTACTCCACTTCTACTTGTTGCTCTTGCACAATATTTAGTTTGACTTATATTAGTTACACCCATTAGATTTTTGCTTAACCTTTTTACATTTTCCGATTTATTGTATTTTTTTTAAACATATTCTTTCACTCGTTTATCAGACTCAGTCATCATCACACTGATAACACTGATACATTTTCCTCCCTATGACTGAATCCCTGCTCCCCCCGTGTGTCTGGAATTCCTGTGGGGCTGCACAGCTTAGCGCTATGATATCAGAGGTACCAGCATAAACAGACACGCAAACACGTGAAAACTGCCTTGTCCCGTTGGATTATAGCAGGCCTAGCCATCACAATGAACCACTGTGGACCAAACAAGCCCCCCCGACGGCTGCCATCTGCAATCGATTACATTGCCAAATACTTTCTGCCATATCTTCCGCAACTGCATTCTCTCCCCTTTCATTTGGCGTCAAGGCAACACCCAACAGGACAAGGCAAATTTTATGCTCACTGTAGGGAAACTGTTATGCAGCACTTATGTAGCTCTGTTGGGGAAAACAAACCTGTGTGTATGTCACATCTATAGTTCTGCAGCTCAGTGCGTCTACTGTCTTGCAAATTTGTATTGCATTGAAGGGATTTTGTGTATAGTATTTTGAAGGAATCCAAAAGATGTAGTCATGTTTGACAGTAGGTAGCCATGATTATAGCCATCAGGGAGTTGTCCCCAATGCTCCACAGAAGATAAGTGAATTGGAGGTGACAAAGTAAAATACTTTTCTTTTTTTAGCATTTTTGTTACATGTTGGAAAACTTTTAGAGAATCTCTGTCAAAAGGTTTAAATGTCTTAGTTGCTTTATGGTATGTTTCATACTATATGAATGAAATATAAGGTTTTAATAGTAAACAGTCAGGTGGGCCCACTAAAAAATATACTACCATTGGACTTCAGCAATACTCTTGCTTTGGTCAATGCATGATGATCTAAATAGTGACAGAGCATATCAGACTGAACCACACCCTCATTTGCTGTTGTTGGAAATGGGAACATGACTGTGTGTTTCTGCTATTTATACAGTGCTAGTACTTTGTCTGGTATGGCCACTGTGTTCACTAAACCAAAAAAGTAGATTAAGTCTCAGCGTTGCTATGTCTCTCTCCTCCATGTAATATCCCATGTGTATGGATGTAGTGTTAATGTGCTGTGTTTGCTTTCTCAACCCACTCAGACCATTTTTTTCCAAAATTGAAATTTCAGGCAATGTTTTAATATAAATATCTCCAAAACTATTATATATAAAAGCACAAAATTTTCACTGGCCTTTCTTAGCATCAACATGAGTCAGGATATATATCTCGAGTATTAGCTAATTAAAATATGAAATACAAATTTAAGTAGTTCTACAAAATATTGTATTTGACCCCACATTAATTAAAAAAAAAACAGTATATATTTAGTTATACTTAAATAAGTATAAATAAAATAAAAATGAGTTGAATGAAAAACAATCTGATTTTCTCAGTTGTAGTTAAAGATCTTGAAACTTTTATTCCAATCAGACTATCTACTGTTTTTTTTCTTTATAGCCAGTACTGAAACATTTTTTGATGCATTTGTCCCAAATTACAGATTCTGATTCATTTTGATAGCGAGGAAGGCCAGTGAAATTTTCAGGCTTTATCTTTAATAGTTTTCAAGATTTTCATGCCTCAGATTTCAGTGAACAAAAAAGGCCCGGAGGTGAGTCAACAGACCATTTCTCCAAAAATATCTTTCCAAAAGTTATTGATATATAATGCATACATTTATAGCAATAATTGTAAATATAGCCTACATTTTTTATGCAAATTGGAGATGGTCTAGCAGAAGACCTGTGTCGATTTGAGATGGAACAACTCACATGTTAAAAAGACCAGACTCATGAAAATAGTGTGTTTACTCATTACTCTCGTCATAGTAACTGAACAAGGGATAATCTTTAAATAATTTATCCTTTCAATTTTGTTAAAGCCTAACTTGTATGTATTAAATTGGCCCTATAACTTTAAGCCTGGTTGACAGGTGACTAATTTTGGTTAATTGAAATATTATTATCCAGTTAGGCTGCTACTTAGCACTGCACCCACTTAACTTAGTATGGCCACTCCTGTTTCCAAAACAAAAATGGCAGCAGCCAAAATACCAAAGCAGAGGTTTCACGATGCAGACTCCTTTAACCAGTAGGCAGGCAGTTCATGTTTTATAGATGTACAATGCTCCAAAAAGTTGATCCTGTTCATCTGGCCGTAGTGTTTTCAGTCTGAGACTGAAGAAGTCACTTGGATGAGTTTCTCCCACTGAAAACTACGTCCAGATGAACAGGATCAACTTTTTTGGATTTGCCTACCTGGATGATTGAGCATGCATCAAGACATGCTATGGTTGCAATGGTTCTCCAAAACATATTTAGGTGAATTCATGTAAGCACAGGGTTATCTGTGTCCGTGGATGCTTGGACACAGTGCTTCTCATTTCAACTCAGTTTGGTTAAAGGTTCACCCATCTCATCATCCTGTTTATGTTCTGATACCATTACAAAAGGATGTTGATCTATAAACTGCTGTTTCTCGTTCGTCATGGTCTGTTTGGACAGCACTGTTATTTATTCAATAATCTGAATGGTTACTCTTCAAAGCTGATGCCAAATTTAGATCATACACGATAGAGATCAGATCACCCACAGATGTGCTCTGCACCACTCCAACGCCCCTTCATGAGAAACATGTGGGAACTGGGTGTAAACTCCTTTCTCTCACACACACTCTCTATCTTTCTGTCTATCTTGATACCCCTCATTTTCTCTTCTAGACTCATTTCACCCCTGCATCTGAAGCATCTGAAAAATGTGCTTTGTGGGACTCAACATAGGAAAGACTCCAAAAGCCTACTCTCTGTGGAGTACAGCTCTGACAGAATAACACAAGCTCTACATGTCGAACCCAAGGCGACCGGACGTGGAGCTGAGAATATTAATTTGACATGCAGAAGTCTCTACATTCCAATCGTATGCAACACTTTCTCGGACTTCCTCGAACCACTTTTTCACAGACAATCATTGTAACCAGTGTTACAAATATTTTCTGGTTAAGGTTTTCTTGGCTCTTAGTATGAGCTCACACTGATACTGTCTGCTGACATAGTCTAAACTCCTACATATATCAACCTCATAGATTACCTGTTAGGTACACTATTTACTGTAAATAATAGTCTATATTTTAAAGGTTGATATGTTGGTGCAGTGGTTAGAATCATTACCTTACAGCAAGGAGATCCTCGGTTTGAATCTGCTGGCTTGAGCCTTTCTGTGTGAAATTCTCCAACTTCCTCCCTCAGTTTAAAGGCATGTATGTTCGGTGAACTGGCAATTCTAAGTTGGCAGCAGGTTTTAATGTGAGTGTGGATGATTTTGTGTGTCTGTTAGTCCTGTGATAGACTGGTGAATAACACAGGTCTGCAACCAAAATACTGCATAGGATTTTTAGACTGTTTCTCATAGATTTTTACTCACTGAAACCGGGGAAAAAAAATTTCATCTCCTCAGTTTTTCTTGCAAAACTCATGTTTTTAGTGTAATTAAGTGTACAATTTCCCCTTTATAACTGAAATCTAGTATCCTATACTTGATTCAAAAAACAATATCCAATAATGATTTCTTAAATTGATTAAACATTTGTAAGAGTGAGCCTAAAAATAATACAAATAGAAAATCAGAGGAATTGAGGGGGGTCAGTAGGAGGGGGAGGGTAAGGTGGCTGTGGCATGTGAGGAGCTCAGCCGATCATGTCCCAACATGATTATTTTGTTCATAGCAAAAGGTAAGAATCTCAGAAAAATTATGCATAGTTAATTTCAGTGATGGGAATAACGGCATTATAAGTAACGGCGTTACTTTTTTCAGTAACAAGTACTCTAACTAACTGCTATTTCTAGCGTTACAATGCGTTAAAATGCTGTGCGGTCGCGTTACTATTTTTCAACAAATAGTCGGTTGAAGTACTTACTTACTGCGCCATTGCACGGAAGTAGCTGCCTACGTAAGTAATCTGGGCGCTACAGCTTTAAACAGCTGCGCGTGCTCCCCCAGACAGCAATTGCTTTCTGGCAGACCATCACTTTTTACCACAACACCTGCAGCAAAACAATCACGAGTGCTGCTGTTTGACTGAGGAAGAACAGCGCTAGCCAGCACTCTCTTCTTATGACAAAAAAATGAAAAAAAAACAACCCTTTCTGTTGGTGGAAAAATGTACTATGTCACCCAAACAAAAATGATCTGGCAACATGACATTTGGTTGTTTAGGAAGAGGGGGAAGTTTTAGGAATGACGGCGAGAGAGAGGGGTGGAAAGAGAGCAGAAAAGAGAGAGAGAGCGAGTTTTGAGATGTAAGAGATTTGTGACGTTTAGCGTGTTTTTAGTGTGTAGTTAATGTGTTGTCTTGTGTAGTTAGTGTGTAGTGTTGTGCATAGTTTTATGTTGTGTGTCAGAACAATAAGGTGACTGCTGTCTCCAGGTAAAAAACAGGAGGAGTGATACACATTAAACATGTTTGTGGTTGTTACAGTAACAACTATAACTTTTTCTACTCAAATTTTATGTTTTTTGTCTGATTTTAGATCTGTTGTGTTAATATAGTACATCAAAATAAAAACATATCCTTAAATTCAGACATGTGAGTTTGTACTGAAAAGAATGATACCAAACAAGGCAAAGTAAATAGTTTATAAAGGTGAAATGTAGAGGTCAAATCAAAAGTAGGCCAATTATACTCTGGACCCCAGAGGGTTAAACTTTTTTTTAAAGTAACGCAATAGTTACTTTCCTAGTAATTAATTACTTTCAGAATCTTGTAACTCAGTTACTAACTCAGTTACTTTTTTGAAGAAGTATCTAGTAACTATAATTAATAACTTTTTCAAAGTAACTTGCCCAACACTGGTTAATTGTAATAAAATATTGATTTTCTTTTTTTCATCGCTGTCGTGCTTTTTTTTTTAACGTGAACTCCTCATGTTTTGCAAAGAAACTGCACCCAATGGAGGGAAATTGAGATCATCTTTGGATTCAACACCCTAAAAAACATAAAATTTACCAAAAATATCCCTTTCAGCTGAAAAACAACATTTTTTTTGCAGACTTGTGTAATCCAAGGTGCCACATGACCGCTGGGATAGGCTCCAGTAACCTGGAACTGGATAAGCTGAGGTGGATGGATAGATTTTATATTGCCATGAAAAAGGCTTTCTATGAGCTTAGCTTAAGTGGGTATTGTTCCCAAGAATCTTGTTTACAAAGGGTTGTAGAATTTCAGAAGTCCTTCCTTTTCCAGTAGTGTGTTTGAAAAGCGGTATAATCGTTAGCTGCAGCTCTGTCTCATCTTAAACCTGTAGCTGTTGTGAAAATCCAAATTCCCCCTTTCATGCCAAAGACAGTTAAACACACACTTCTTATAAGCGGACATCCCAGAGTGGTTAAGCCACATGCCACACAAATGTAGTTACATACGCCACTCTTTCCCACTGTGTCTTAACACACTTTACTACATGTCTGTCTAAAAAAGCAAAAATACCTAAAAAAAAAAAAAAAATTGTTCCTTGTGGTTTAAAATGTGTGTGAGAAAGTAAGCTATAGACAGAGAGAGAGTGAGAGAGAGAGAGGAAAGCCTAACGTGCTCCAGAAAGGGAAGCTGAAGGTGTAAATGATGATAAAACACCTCCTCTGCCACTCCCAGGTGGTCCCTCACACACTGGTGTTGTTTCCAAGAGGGTGGAGACAATCTATTTCTGTCTGTGATCTCAGCTGCCAACTGCCATCACTATCCCACGAGTGACACAGAAAAATCCTTAGGTTTGCAAGCGACTCAGTATTTAAAGCTGGAAAGCTCCCGTTTCAGTACTGTTTTTCTTCTGTCTGCCTGCTATCTCAGTTTCCTCCTGTTCATTCTGCTATCTGGTCGCGTCGCACCACACCCTCCTGTCTCTTACTACACTCTTCTCTCTCATGGGAAGTATTTGCTTGTGCCAGATGCACAGGGGAATGTCCTGTGACTGTCAATGGGATCTAGTATAGTCTCCACCCTTTTGTTCATTTGTTGATGGTGTGAAAATGATGCGTCTCACTGGCACATTTTAAACTGTTTTTCCTGGCACGGAGAAGGGTTTTATTATTATGTTTGGTTGATGATGGAGCACATCAGTTTCTGAGTAGGAAAGCAGGCCTCATTTCCCTTTAATGCCACCTCTGTTGCACCACCAGCCTGCTAAAAACAACGCCTGTTCCACACCCAAGAGGCCCCAGTGCTGGAATCAAGGGAAACCAGGAGCAATCAAATTCCAGGACACACACACACTCACACTGGTACTTGCAAAGGGCCTGGCATCTCGGTGGGGCGTTCTGCCCTTCTGTTCTTGTGAATGCCTAACTGGCAGCTGGTTCAACGGCATTACAGTGAGAAATGCACTTGAGCTGTTTAGTCACTCAGCAGTTACAAATGGCCATATGTAAAGAAATGAACACAGGAGTAGTTCAAATACAAGCCAGAATGTCTTTAAATGTTGCTTTTTTTGGCATTAGCTGAGGGTTAAAAAGCTTTTCATTGCCTGTTAAAAATTTGGTTTTATGCCAAATAGCATCAGAGCTAATACTACTTATTCTAATTAATGTACTGGGTACTAGTACTGCATTATTTCCTTGTGACATAGGAATATGTTAGAATTCAGAAGAATCATTCCTCTGAAGTTTTGGTCCACTAACATTGTAGCATTACACGGCTCCTGTAGTTTTTTCACCCATTTGAGTGCAGTGAACTCAGTCTCTCTCAGTCTGACTCCTGGCAAAAACAAGGTGTTTTCTCTCAGAAAACTGCTGCTTTCTTTACCCTAGAAATGGTTGAGTGGAAAAAGCTCAGTAGATCAGCAGTTTCTCAGGTCAGGCCATCCAGCTCCAACAACGACGCCACATTCAAAGTCCCTTAAATCACCTTTCTTCATGCCTAAATACATTGAGTTGGTTTGTAAATTATATATTTATATTAGCAAGTAATTGAACAGTTGTACCTGTAAAGTGGGTTAGGTTTAGCATTTAGTGAAGAACTTCTAATAATTTCTTAAAATCTTGAGGAAGCCGTGGTTAAATCTCTGTTTGACTTCCTATCTTCTTGTTATTGTTATTATAATAAAAAAAAATAGGTGAATATTTGCACAGAGTTGAGGTGAAAACTTCTGCGCTAAACATTCAAATCAATAATCATTAAAGATTAAAATATAACATTAAATGCTTGACATGTATATAGAAATAAAAGGAATTAGGATGGAAATGACCTTGTAATTCAAGATAAGCCAGACTCTGAAATCCCCCAAACACCATCCTGTTCTCCTTCACACACAAACACACACTGTTGGTGCGTCTGTCTCGAGCTACTTTACAGCTAACATCTGTACATTTGGTTTATTGGTTGTTTTGGATCAATCCACACAGACTTCAAAAGGGTTCAGCATACATTGTTCAGCACTTTTTGGCTCAAAATGAACATTCACTTCACTTTCTGTCTGAACGCACGTGTAGAGGGAATAGGTGATAACGTAACCCTGATGATTTCATGTATTTTCTTGGCTTGAGTTTGTGGCCTAGTGTCTTTTTTTCTCTTTTTTATTCTTTACTCCATTCCACACCAGAGATTATGGTAAATGAGTGTTTTTACTACCTTAATGACCTTTTAGAGAATATAAAATGTCTAAATGTGTCTGTTTTATCTGTTTGAGGATGTGACATATTACATATTACTCTTATTTAGTTATCTACTTAACTTTGTTAAGTGTGCTTCTCATAGTCATTAGGAAGCTTCCAAGTGACAGTTACACACTGCAGGTACCCACAGACACTCCCCAGATCACACTGACGGTTTGCTGCTTCCACTGTCTGGGAATGTGAATGAGCACTCTCTCACACACATACACACACACACATGCGAACGCACACAGCTAGAGCTTTTCTTTTGTTTTAAGTAGCTCTGGATTCCCTCTCTGCTCCTTTATGAGTAATCAGAGCTCCATTTTTATAATACCTTCTTATCTGTTGTGAGCAGGGAGTTGAGTGTGCACGAGCATGTGCAACTGTGCATGAGTAATCCCCACAACATATAACAGTTTATGAGAGAGCAGCTCACTGGCCGTCACTCTTGATTTCAAATGTGTGTGAAGTGGTTGCCATGGTGCTATGATTTTCACTGTGTGCAGTTGCGTTTTACGATTTCTTTTATGAAGCAAATTTTGGGAGCTTGTGCTTCAGGGTGGAAAAAATGTGTTGCTTCCAGTTGCAGAGACCCCCTGTTTTAACAATCTTTCCGTTGCTTTTTATTCATAATCAGAAAGTTGTGATTTGTGTCAAAATGCGTGTGAAAGCATTGAATGCAAAGAGGTGTCAAATTTTCCTGTTTTGTCAACGTGATGACCGCAAGTATTGGATTATTGAATATTAGTGAGAACATAAGTGTGCAGAGCTGTCTGATTCATGTGCATAAACTTGCCCAGCTTGCGACAATTGCAAGCACATTATGTTGATGCAGACTTGAGCTGCATTGGACTGAAGCCACAACGCTAAGGACCATTGACAATAAAGGGGCAACATTATGATTCTTGCACTAAGAATGTTTTTGTAAACTAAGGTCTGGTTTCAGCTTGGGATGTGGAGAGTGTTTTTGGTGGCTGTGGTGAGAAGATTGGAGTTTAAATGAGAAATTTTCCTCTGCCCTCGGAGTATTAATCATGGCTGCCTGTTATTTTAAGAAAACCCGTTTCACTCACAGTTTTAAATGAAAGTACCTATCAGGTAGTGATCAGCTGACCACGGGGCCGGGTTTAAAAGAGAGACACCACCCACCTGTTCGCCGCTCAGACATCATTCTCTTCATGTCAGGAACTCAGGAATCCTTGCCGACATCAGTCTCCGCCTGCTTCAGCAACTGTGAGTGTTTTCTCTCTCGACTCGTTTCCTCATCCCGGCTCCATTCGCTCTCCGTCTGTAACGTCGGTTCCGAAGCCGTGCTTTGTGCACCGATAGTTACTAGAGTGCGTGCCTGTCCCTACCCATCGCTAGCCTTCTCCGCGTTTGGGTCTAGCCAGCATGCCACATGGGCACGCCATATTACCGTGTTTAATTCGCGCGTTTCCCCGATCGTGACAGGATGTCTGAGCCAGTCATAGACCCAGCGGAATTCGAACGGCTGAAAGCCGAAGTAATTTATCTGCGCGGCGTGGTAGATCGGATGAGCACAAAAATGGAGTCTCTCACCGAAACTGTCCTCCAACTTTCCACTTCCGTCACCTCGTTGCAACGTCAGCCAACGCCGGTGAGCACGGATCCCCTGATCGGACTACCCGATAAGTGGAACGGAGTCGATGGCCGGCCTGATGGATTGCTCGGCACTCTAGACATGCTGTTTGAGTGTCAGCCCACTAAATACGCCACCGCCCGCGCAAAAGTTGCAATGTTATCCTCTCTCTTGTCTGGCCAGGCCCAGGAATGGGCCGTGGCTCTCTACAACAATAAGTCTACGCCCAGTTTGTGGAGGAATTAAAATAGAAAATTTACGCCAAGGCAATTGACCCGTCTGTCACTTTGCTTCACAATTCCGTACCTTGGCCGCTAAGCTGAATTGGGGAGATGCTTCTCTACGCTCCATTTTTATGGAGGGACTGGGGGATTACATCAGAGTTGAGATGACTGGTCGTGAGGCCCCCAAAACTCTGGATGAGGCCGTGGACCTCGCCCTGAAGATTGACCAACGAGTGATGTCGCGGCCTCGCCGCAACCCCTGATCCTGCTAGAGATTTTGTGTTGGAGGTGGATGCCTCTGATGTTGGCGCTGGCGCCGTCCTTTCTCAACACGTCCCGGATGGGAAACTCCACCCATGCTGCTATTTCTCGAGAAATTTTTCTCCCACGCAGCAACGGTACGGTGTTGGGGACTCTTGGCCATCAAGTGGGCCTTAGAAGAGTGGCAGCATTGGCTTCTGGGAGCGAAGGACCCTTTTCTGATCTGGACTGATCATCAGAACCTGATCCATATTCGGACTGCCAAGCAACTCAACCCAAGGCAGGCCCGTTGGGCCCTATTCTTTGAGTCCTACAATTTCCACCTCGCCTACCACCCTGGTTCCAAGAACGCTAAGGCAGATGCTCTCTCCAGACAGTTTGCCCAGGACGACCTCACGCCGGACCCTGGGCCCATCCTACCTTCTCATTGCTTTGCTGCCCCCCTTCAGTGGCCCCTGGAGGACTCCATCCGGGACGCCCTGGTCCCCGAACCAGCTCCGCCTGACACCCCTGCAGGGAGGCTCTATGTACCGTCCCGTTGCCGTCAGGAGGCCTTGCTTCGGGCTCACTCCTCCCCGCTCTCTGGTCACCCGGGGCCCAACATGACCTTCCAACTCCTCCGTCGTGCCTTCTGGTGGCCCTCCATGACTCGGGACGTCCGTGAATATGTTTCCGCCTGTGACACCTGTGCTCGGGCTAAGTCCTGGACTCAGCCTGCAGCTGGCGCCCTTCGTCCTCTCCCTGTGCCCGGACGTCCCTGGTCCTGTGTGGGCATTGACTTTGTTACCGGCCTCCCATCCGTGGACGGTCTCTGCACCATCCTCACCTTTGTGGACCGGTTTTCTAAGGCGGTGCACCTGGTCGCACTGGCTGGGCCTCCCCTCTGCCATGCGGACAGCTGAGCTCTTCTTGGACCACGTCGTCCGGCTTCATGGGTTCCCCAAGGACATAGTCTCCGACAGGGGGCCCCAGTTCACTCCCAGGTTCTGGAAAGCCTTTTGCCGTCTGATTGGGGCCTCTCCCAGCCTCTTCCGGCTATCACCCTCAGACCAACGGGCAGGTTGAATGGACCAATCAACAGCTAGGACACTTTTTGAGGTGCTTCGTCTCCACCCAACCGTCGCTGTGGCCTCGTTACCTGCTGTGGGCTGAGCTGTCTCATAACCTTCACGTCTCTTCTGCCACCGGTCTCTCGCCCTTTGTCCTGGTTTCCATCCTCCTATCTTCGACCATCAGGAGGTGGAGGTTGAAGTACCTGCTGCTGAACGGATGGTCCACCGTTGTCGTCAGGCCTGGATCAAGGCGCGGGCTGCCATTTCCCGAGCCAATGCTCTGTACGCCAAGCAGCATCGTCGCCGCCACCGTCCGGGTCATCCTTTTCAGCTGGGTGATCGTGTCTGGCTCTCCACGAGGCACCTGAGGCTCAGCACCGAATCCAAGAAGCTCACTCCCAGGTTCATTGGCCCGTACGAGATCACTGCCCGGCTCAACCCTGTAACTTATCGTCTCCAACTTCCATCCGCCATGAAGGTCCATCCTGTTTTCCACGTCTCACAGCTTAAGCGGCACGTTACTTCCTCGCTGGCGCCTCCCTCCCCGGCCCCGGCCCCGCCCAGGTTCATCGATGGGGATCCTGTCTACACTGTCTGGCGGATCTTGGACTCCCATCGCCGGGGTCGGGGGGTCCAGTATTTGGTGGACTGGGCTGGTTACAGTCCTGGGTGCCGTCCCGCTTTATCTTGGATCCCTCCCTCATCTCGGATTTCCCTCGCAGCCGTCCTGGCCCGTCGGGTGCTGGTCTTCGGGCGGGGGGGGGTCCTGTCAGGTAGTGATCAGCTGACCACGGGTCCAGGTTTAAAAGAGAGACACCACCCACCTGTTCGCCACCCAGACATGGTTCTCTTCATGTCAGAAACTCAGGAATCCTTGCCGACGTCAGTCTCTTCAGCAACTGTGAAGTGTTTTCTCTCTCGACTCGTTTCCTCATCCCGGCTCCGTTCGCTCTCCGTCTGTAACGTCGGTTCCGAAGCCGTGCTTTGTGCACCGATCAATACTAGAGTAACAGCGTGCCTGTCCCTACCCATCGCTAGCCTTCACCGTGCTTGGGTCTAGCCAGCACGCCACATGGGCACGCCATATTACCGCGTTTAATTCACGCGTTTCCCCAATCGTGACAGTACCATTGTTGATCTTTTCATTCTAACTACAAGTCATTATTTTAAGTGATGACTGTAAGGGTTTTTTTTTTTTTAAGCTTACATGATGTTTTTATGCGTTCCAAGCAGTGCTGTTATGGAGCTTTGAGAACAAAAGATGGACCATATTTGAATGTTTTAATCTCTGGGTCTCCTTTTAACCAAAGTAACGTGGGGTCAAAGGAAATATTTCCCAGTGTTTCATGTGTGAAAATGTGATGCAGGAGAGGAGCGTTAAGGCTGCATAAGGTTAAATAAGGTTGATAATAGGGGGGGTTATGATAATGACTGAGGCTTTTGTGGAGACGGAGGGAAAGGGGGGCAAAGCTTTGGAATGTGTGGAATGAGGGTTTGTTTAATCCTCATGGGGGATAAATTATTAGCAGCAAAGGGAAACCCTGCTGTGCAAGACAGGAACCTTAAGCAACATTCATTCATGCAAGTGCCAGTGTTATACGTCCGCGAGTTACACTGTAGACATATTTAAATTGACTGGACTGCAAAATAGTCTAAATAATATGTTTCATTGTATGCGTGAAAACCACAAACAAAGGATTTTATTGAAATTTTTCTAACATAAAAAAGTAAAGTTTATAGTGCGATCAGGTATTTGTTTTTCTAGCTTTCTCACTTGATATTGAAGTGTTCCACCACTCAGTAAACTGCCATATGTCACTGTAGCGATACTGATTAAAATCTCCTTGTTATTTACCTTGACTGAGCTGAGCTGGACGAACGGCCTGTTTTATTTCCGACTCACATTAACATCAACTAAAGACCTTTGAGTTGTGGTGGAGGAAATAACTAAAGCAACCTAAAGCTAAGTTGATGAGGTGTTTAAATGTAAAACATCTGTTACTGTGAAAAAGGGATTTTGTCTCCAGCAAGTTCCCCCTCTTTTGTGGTGTGAGTAATCTGACTA
>VUQR01031153.1:0-11644 GCA_015108515.1 Hemichromis elongatus | reverse complement strand
GGAGTGTAACAGCGGTTGCAATGTTACTATTTGACCACTAGGTAGAGCTCTCGTAAGGCTAATGACATTAACGCATTTTAGTTTGCAAGTTTTATTTTTATGTTTAACATGTTAAGATTTATTATTTGTATACAGGATTAGTATATTGTTAATTCGACAAAGAAAGAGTATCGATTGATTAAGTAAGTTTAATGTAAGTGCAGAGGTCACTTCCTGTTTAGGAAAAAGGTCAGAGAAGATGCCGTGTCTAGCCGTGTAAAAGGTTAAGCTAAAGAAATAATAAGTTACCAATACACCGGTTTGTTCACTTGCAGGCCAAAGTGGTATGTTTGTTTATATTTTACGAACTTTATATTGTAGTAGTTTTCATGTTGAAATATAATTTTATTGTAATTTGTATTCACCAGTTCTACGGCGTACCTGTGTAAGTCAAAGAAGAGCACAGTAAACATCAATGAAGAAGAACTCGTGTCTCTCGTGTATGTGTACAAGCCGGCATACTGTGTCTCTTGGCTGGCCGGGGAATGCTTCCCTGGTCCCTGGGAAGAGGGAGATCTGGGCTTCTCCGTTTAGGCTGCTGACACCTGTGACCCGGCCCCAGATAAGCAGAAGAAAATGGATCTATAAATGCTAATCACAAGTCAAACAGCAAGCAGCTGTGCATACTTTCTTGTAAAAAAATTTTAAAAAGCCATTTTTTTGAGTGTCACGGTGTGACACGGGACCCACACACACGGACACACTGTGTGTTGCCTTTTTAGGAAACTTTATTGGTTTTAACTTTATACAATATATAGCTGGCTTGCAGCTCCGACCTCGGACGCAGCCACTCCGCCACGTCCGTGTGACAGCCCTCGCTCCTTCTCACTGCGAAACACATAAGAAAGGTTTCTCTCAATAGCAGTCCTGTACACCTGTTACTCCCCGCCTCCGCGCCGCCCTGTGAGCTCACCGTGTCACCCCTCCTCTGCAGCAGGCCAAAGACCACGCCCCCGCCACACACGGCTTTCCACAAATCATATTCCAACATTCCAAACATTTTTCTGACTTTCACTCTGTTAAGACTTTGAGATATAACAGCTGTGCTTTCAACATACTGAGAGAGAACACAGTGTATTGTAATCTATATAGGTTTTATTCAACAAATGTAAAATGCTATTTGCAGACAAAAAAACACACAAAACATTTTGAAATATACTGAAATGGGTATCAGAGTAAATACTGTCGTTATTGAATAACTATTATTACTTTACTATTATTAGTTGGAACACTGTGTTAACTGTGAAAAAACAAAGCTGAATGTACTGATTTGCACATCTCATACACCCACATTTTATTCAGAGTAGAACATTTCAAATGTTTAAACTTAAACTGTTTCACTTAAAATTGTAGCTTATTTTGAATTTGATGGACACAATATTTGTGCAACACAACAGAAATGGGAATGGTGCAAAAATGCTGGAAAAGCATGTGAGACAAAAGGCATACCGGGAAAAACACTTTGCAACAACGTACACGACTCCAGTACAAGTGAAAAGCACAAATGCTTTGCTTTAGTAGAATTTTTATTTATAAATGAAATGTTACTTACCTTAAAATGTCTTTTACATAAGCTTGTAAGTCCACCATGCAATGGCCATCTTAATATGTGAATTTGCCCGGGCAAGTTAAGTGGGTAAGGGAGGGAACTTGAAGTCAGAAGTTACAGTTGAGAAAAATAAGTTATCTATTCAATTTTGGTTAAGTAATTACAAGTTTAATTTAGTTTTAAACCCACTAACATAGGGGTTTAATTTCAAATTACGTACAAAATTAATTTAATGTAATTGTCAACATTAATAATTCAACACAACCCCAAAACATATAGTTTCCAAATTAGAAGCTCTATCTTAATCAGTAAATTAGAATTTTTATTTTGTAGCCATGCATTTAATCAGGTGGTGATAAAAGGCCTGATTAATTACTTTTTACAGTGTAATTAGGATAACTCTTTCTTGCAAAGTGGTCACTACAGTGGACAGCTATTCAAAGGGTGTTTTCTTGTATTTGTGTCAGTGTTGATGTTATACTTGCACATAAACCACTACACTGCCACCCACTGGTCAGCCGGTGTAAGTGCACAAAAAATTCTTCGAACCAAGATGGCTGACAGACAGACGGAAATGCAGAGCACCTCGGGATTATTTTAGTAGAAGACCTTTACAATTAAAAAAATATATATATATTAACATCAATTAACAATTAAGGACTCATATAATTGTTAAAAATTTGCAGTACTGATTTTATATTGGCAGGAAAATACCATTAATAATGTGTCCTGTCCATTACAATGAAAATCAGTCATTATTGACTATATTTCCAACTAAAATTCATACAGTTACTCTGACTTTATTTTTCTTGATACTACATTAACAATTTCCGCTATGATCCGCCAGCCGCTATGATTGAAAATGTGAGAAGAGCGGTGAGTCTTAGAGGAGCTCTTAAACGGGAGATACACTCGATGACCAGTGATGGACATTGGAAGTACTGGAAAATTGATGCAGTTTGTTCGCTTTAAACAACATAACCAACATGTCTCATTCGGCTATACCCCCCACATCCCCTACGGCGCCAGCTTGAAGGTCGACGCCGAGGAGAACATCAACATTCTCCCATGAGATACGAGAACGAGAACGAACTGACTCTCTACCCCATTCTTCAAGGCCACCTACGTAGGCTGCGGACCTCTTGATCTTTGCATAATAGGCCAAAGGACACTTTCTCAGGCTAAACACAGGACATACATCCACACACACACACATGCACACACACACATTGATACTGATATATTCTCACCACAACCCTCCCTCCCCAGAAACCAACTCCTCCTCCCATGCTTACCTCCTACCTGATGTGGACAGCGGCTTAGCTGGAGGCGTGATCGTGAGATTGCAGTTTCTCAAGTGCAGCTGTGCACATTGGCATATTCCCCCATGTTGCTTGTCTGTGTATCATGGTGTCATAGTGGGATGATATCTGTGCTTCTTTATGTGCAAAGGAGTTTTTCTTTTCTTTTCATAGTGACTCTCTTTTTGGGATCATGTATCACATTTTCATTTTTTTCCTTTTTGCTACCTAGCCTGATCTGTCTCCCCATGTGAAGTTTGTATATTGTATGTATGATCGACTAGGTTTGTCATTGAAGTTTCAGGCAACTGCAACCGACAAATAAATGCATTTATCCATTCTAATCCAATCCAAGAGTGTCTCCTTGTTTGCAGCTTAAAGCGGCTAATGGCTTGTCTATTCCCTACCTTGGCTATATAGAGAGGTAAGCGAGCATGTTACATTCTGGGTGATGTAATGAAAATAGTGGCCGCCACTTTTTCAGAGCAATATTCAGGTGCCACAGTGTTATTTGAACCCTGTGATTTCAACTGGCCTGCTGGACTGTTAGCGTCCCCTGCACCCTAGTTTGGGTGGTTAGAGATACTGCATACATACCAGTTGTTAACGTAGAGACCACCGAGGTGTTGCTTTATCCCAGGACTGTTAAGGGGACCCTTAATGTGGTCAGTTAGCCTGCTGGTGTGACAGAAATATCCCCTAGTTTAGCCACAATGGCAACTCACACCACCACGCCTACCGTGCAGGATCAGATGGAAGAAATTGATTTGTCTAAACTGTCAGCAGAGGAACAGAGGCAGGTGAGGTGTCTCTTTAAGAAATATAGCTTGGTCTTTTCTGCTCATAGCACTGACTTGGTTTGTACAAATTTGATCTCCCATGACATCCCCCTTGCAGATGATGGCCCTGTGAGGAAGCATTATAGGCGCATCCCTTCTTCAGAATATGAGGTTGTGAAAGAACATATTAACCGGTTACTAGGGCCTCGGGTTATTAGAGAGAGTAACAGTCCCTATGCCTCCATCATTGTGCTCGTTAAGAAAAAAGATGGCAGCCCACGTATTGTTGACTATGGGCAATTGAACAACAAGACAAGGAAAGATGCATTTCCCTTGCTGCGCATAAAGGAATCCCTAGACATGCTGACTGGTGCCATTGTTTTTCCACTTTCCACCAGAGACGAATGCAATGCATTTTCGGTGACCAACAATGCCAGTCTCTGCTTCTTTATCTCAATGACATTGTAGTCTTCTCATCAAACGTACAGCAACATCTGGAGCTACTGGATGTGGTGCTAGGTCGGCTTCAGCTGAAGGGCTTGAATGCAAAGCGGGCCAAATGTGCCTTTTTCCAGCATGAGGTTTGCTACTTGAGCCACGTCATCTCTGATCAGGGTGTTTCCAAAGGGTGTTGTAGTGGCTAACTGGCAGCCCCCTAAGACTGTTTCAGAACTTTCTTACTTTTGCCAGCTATTATCACCATTTTGTAGCGGGTTTTGCCAAGTTGGCTGCAGCACTGCATAGACTCAACGCAGAAGTCAGAGCATGGTGTAACTGAGAACTTAACTGAAGAGTGTGATCAAATTTTTGAGGCATTAAAGACTAAACTCACAACAGCACCAGTGCTTGCCTATGCAGATTTCTCTTTGCCTTTTATTCTACACGTGGATGCAATTCATGGCGGCCTAGGAGCAGTGCTTTCCCAGGAGCAGGGAGGTAAGGTGAGGCCAATAGCCTATGCTAGTCGGGGTTTGAGGCCTACTGAGCGCAATATGCTAAATTATAGTTCAATGAAGCTGGAGTCTTTGCCACTTAAGTGGGCCATGACTGTGAAATTTGTGCATACTGACAAAACAACCCCCTTAGTCATTTGTCTTCTGCAAACTTGGGGCTACTGAACAGTGCTGGGCAGCTCAGCTCGCTTCCTTCGAATTTGAATAAAAGTACAGGTCAGGAAGGAGTAACAAGAATGCAGATACTTTATCCCACCAGGATCTGCCCAATCCTCAAGAAATTAAAGCCATGGTTCCTGGTACTGCCTTGCCTGAACCTCTTCAACAAGCCTTGAGGTTGGGACCAGCTGAAGTGTCTCAAGCTGTCATTACAGTTTTGCCCCATGTCACTACTCCTGATCTTCATACCCTCCAACAGGTTGATTCGGTGATAAAAGAGCTCTTGGTGTTTTGAAGACGGAAGTGGTGAGCCATCTTTGAGGAGCGACAGCAGCTAGCTTCACCTGTTCTGATGCTACTACAACAATGGCCTGGTTGAAATGGGTGGAGTTCTGATTCATCGCCCTGATGGTGGTGACGCTGTACTTCATTTGCTGCTTAGTGCACTAATTGAGGATGTGCTGACTCATGTTCATCAGGAGCACGGCCATCAAGGTATGAAAAGGACCCTGGCACTTCTCCACTCATGGTGTTACTGACCAGGTATGTCTGCTGAGGTAGTTCACTTGTGTCAGCCAAGTTGCCAAAGACACCCAACCAGCAGCTCAAAGCTTCTCGGGACATTTGTTGCCTTTTCGATCAAATGAAATTGATTGATTACATTGATTACACCCTGCTTGAACCTTCCCGGAATGGGTTGGAGAACGTCTTGGTAATGACAGATGTTTTCAGCAAGTGTACCTTGGCCATCCCCACTTGTGCCCAATGTGCTCCTACCATGGCCCCAGGTCCTTGTAACTGAGTGGTTTTCAAATGTTGGTGTACCTGCACTTATTGATTCCGATCAGGGTCGTAACTTTGAAAGCTCACTGATTGGTTGCGAGAGACCCCTCTCCAGGAAACTGGTGCCAGAGCCTGAGTATGGTCCTTAGGGTTGAGGTGTGCCAGAAAATATCTAAATGGTGTCTCCCAACCTCTCACGCAGTAGCTCATGCTCCTTCCCCGCCAGGTGACATTCCATGTCCCACAAGCTAGAGATCGGGAGTCCCTCTGACTACTCCCTGATCTACAAAGCACTGAACCCCCACACCCTGTCGGCCAACTACCCACAACAGGACAGACCTATGTGGTGCCTCTAGGTTGAGACCAACCTGGCTAAGGCCAGTGTAGGACCCTGTAACCATGGCTTGGCCAGAGTATATTGGACACTTGAGCTTTTAGTCAACATACCGATTATCTTTGGAAAAGCTGACTTGAAAACCTTTATACAGTTTCAAAGAGCTTTTAGTTTCAATGAAACAAATCTCCAACATACAAGCTGTAACATCAGTATTAATTAAAATACTGTTTTTTAAATGGTATTACTGTAGTGTATATAAACATAGTTTACTTTAAACATTATGTACAGTGGAAGTGGTTGACAGCCTGAAAGCAGCAGCCTTTGTGTGTTTTGGATGTACAAAACATTTAATATATTAGCTGAAATTAGACAGAAAACTATTTCATATATATTTGAAGTTTAAATAAATAAAGAGCACTGACATTTAATTAAAAGCTACATTAATTTTCCATTTCATTTTTCAGTCTGTGTTCTTTTTTCTGTTGTCAATGTTGTCAGTGTCTAAAGCTCTCTGTGCTTGTCGGACCTTCCTGGAGGCGTGTCTCTGTACCTGTCCCCAATGGATCACAGGCTGCCACGCCTGTTTATTATCTAACAACACCTGTCTATGCTTCTTCCACTCACTTTTAGAAAAAATATTTACAGCAGAATTATACTCAGACTCCCTTATGCTCTTTGTTTTGTGATAAATGCCTTCTGTTTACCTTTGATACCCATGTGTTCTAGGTTCTAGGTAGTTAGCCTGAATTCATGAACCTTGTCTGCCTGCCTACTCTCCTCTCTCATTCCAAGGTTAAATTTTAAGGCATTAACTAAAGATAAAGAAGTTCACTGGACTAATTCAGAAGAAAAAAAAATGAACTTACATTTATCTGTTTCACATGGAAAGTGGAAAAGTGTGCAGTTCTTGTTCTTGCCAGTTCTTGGAAAAATGAGCGCAAGATGGCTCTTTTTGATCTTATTTTTTTCAAAGAATTCTGAACAGACATTTGTACAAAATAACTAAGTTTTCTCATGAATTCCAAATCCAAAGAAATGCACTTTTACGTTTTTCAGTGGTGCGTATTGCTGCAGTGACTTTTTATGACATCAATTTAGAACTTAAACTAATAACCATATGTTTTTCAACAGACTGAAAAGTCTGATCCTTATTTTTCTAATGTATGTATGTAGACCTTATATTGACTGATGTACATGATTAGCTTCTCTCACAGGTTTCTCCTATAGAAAACTTCACTAAAAAGTTCATTAGTTATGGATTCAATATAGACAATAGTAAATATGACCTTATGGTGAATGTTTTATTATTTCTTTGTAATTTTTGTATACATAGATTAAAAGATGTAAGTGAAACCACTACTTCATGGTTTTGATAACAACTTTCTTTCTACTTTAAAGCCATTACAATTATAAAAACAACAACAATAATAAGATAAAACTAAGAACGAAGAATTCAAAACACCACTTTTTTATTGACATGTGAATCAGCCATCTTTTCATTCCTTTACCAGACATGATTGAAAATTGCAGATGTTTAGCACTGACAGCTAATCAGCTAAAACACAAGGAATCAAACATAAGATCTGTAAAAAACCAAAAAAGAGGAAGCAGGATTCCTAAATATCAAGAACTAAAACTTCTATAATGCTCATGGAAAAACATTATTGCACATTATAATGGAAAATCAAATGAGACCTAATGAAGTCTGGCTAAATGCTGATTGCCAATTTACTTTAGTAATTGAACTTAAGTTTAGCTATGAAACTAAAAGCTTAAGAAAACTATCAAAGAAAAACATGCTTTAAAGACCTTACTGAAAAAGAAAACAATCTCAATTTTCTCAAATAAAGTCCCCATCCCAGAAAGCACAGACCGATCAGCAGACCATCATTTTTTTCCTAACAAAACAATGTAAATCAGATTAAAAAATCCTCACAATGTTATTGTTAATGTATGTATAATAATGTGATTAATTATTATTTGCTTTTATATTCTTTAAACTTACCAATTCTGATTCCAGTTCTACAGCAGCACTATCTGAAATCCAGAGCAGAAACAACAGTTAATAATTGCAGAGTACAACCAACCACCCAAATGTTTCATTGACTATAACGTCATGCGTCTGAATCTTTTTCGGTTTTCTTCAGTTTAGTTCAAGCTTGTTTTAAATTATTTGATTTATACTTGTAGAATAAGTTATGTGATTTCAGCTTTCATTTAATTTCAAATGTTTTAATTCATTTGCATATTATTTAAAACAGCTGTATGTAGAATCATACATATTTTAAGAATTTATTTAAAGAATATATATGTATATGTATATGTATATATATGTATGTATATAGATAGATAGATAGATCCCCACGACTTTGAAGGCATTTTTAAGACTCAAACTGTGGTTTTAGTGTCAGGGTTGCAATTAGGTTATCGTAAGGGACAGGGTTAAGCATTCCTTTTTTATGGTTAGGGTTAGGGTAAGGGACTAGGTAAAGCATTATGTCAATGACATGTCCCCACAAGTTATGAAAAACCAACATTAACTACATTAACGTTGCTAATGTATGGGCATCTATAACTGCTAATTGCACTAGGCCGCTAGTGTTTGTTAATGACATGACAAACCATCATTCCCAGTGTTCCCATGGTCATCCGGGCAATCAGCATCAATGATCCTGAAACACAGTTTAATATTAGAATTCTCTCCACTTCTCTTTGTTTTATGAGTTAAGATGATTTTTTTCCCCCTGGTCCCAACATGCCATATATCAGCTGACTATAAGTAGAATGAAACCAACTGAGTGCATTGCAATTATTGGAGGCAAGCCATTAGAATAACAATACAGAAATATTTTATAGCTTCCAAACTGTATAAAAACGTCCCACTTCGATGATGAGTTTTTAAAACAATTGTACAATATGTTACAAATGATAGTTTTCCCGATGGTATGTCCTTGTGTCGAAAAAAGGCAAGAGTTACTGCCAAGAAATACGCATCTAATGTGCAAAACCCAATCCACGTTTTTGTTCCATTTTGTCAATTAATGCTGTAAAATGCAGCAGATACACTTTAATTTAAAGAAATGTAAGTTTTTTTGGTATTATAGATTAAATAGTCAAATACAATGGAAGTAAAACTTCAGTGTCTTGAACGTCTTCCCATGTTGCCAGTAGCATTTATCCTCTGAGGATCCTGACTATTCACCATTTAACACAGTATACAGGCTGTCAACTGTTTGGCCAAAGTAAGTGTCAAAGGATTTTGCTAGCATTATTTTGAATTCATAACCAATGTTATTTCACAATCAGATTTCTCTGTGCAGGATCTTACCATGAGCTTTGATGATATCAGGAAATCCACTGTTACTGACACCCGTAGGAGTAGAAATGGCCATCTTGGTGTTGCTGACAAAGTCACCGCTATGTTTTTGGATTTGTCCTGTAGGAAAGATATTGCAAAGCTAATACACACATATTTCTATATGTATT
The DNA here is from genome assembly GCA_015108515.1 of Hemichromis elongatus. NCBI lineage: Eukaryota > Metazoa > Chordata > Actinopteri > Cichliformes > Cichlidae > Hemichromis > Hemichromis elongatus. The sequence continues at coordinate 2,258 of VUQR01031153.1, read as the reverse complement.
TTTGTGTGTCTATGCACACAACACCTGTACAAAACATTTCGCTTTTCATATAATATGCTGAATAAAAAACAAGTAATGAAAGAAAAGAACCCCTGGCTTTGTTAGCCAAGATGAAAAATTCACTGCAGTTACTGAAAAAACACATCCATATGTGAAATATTGAAAGATGATGAAAGAGATTACATGGCCAAAGCATAAAATGCAATATTTTATGCTAATGGATGAGTAAGTCTGAGTCTGTAATGGAAACATTTAGATACATGCTGGTGTATGGATCCTTTATGATATTTTTTGTCATTGTTTGTTTTACAAAACAAAAATGCTTTAAGCATAGATATGAAACGTGTTTATTCTCTTTCGTAAAATGAGAAGGACAGGGTTGCTAAACACTTGACTTCATTTAAAAATTTTACAATATAGAAAAAGGAAGTACAGTAAAAGGCCCTGCTTAACTGTACAAAATAAAAGTATTTAATTAAGTAAAATTTTGTTAATAGTTAATTTTTTCAGAGTGAAGTGGTTAAAGATTATTTAACTGTGCAATCCCCTAAATTTAAAGAGTAAGTGAACAGAAGGTTCTTAAGGCCGACATACCCTCCCACCACATAGCCTTGACATCAGGAGTGTGGACACGCCTTATCTTGTAGGTAGTAATATTCATCACTCCTCTATTTGTTCACTTGCCAGGCTACCACATGGTATTAACTTATCAGAAATAGAGGTTTTATACACCCCAAAACTTCACTTTCATCCAAACCAATCAGCATCCTATGACAAACTATTGGTAAGTAAGGCTGGTGGCCATGTAGCTTGTTCATCCAATCACGTATGCACATATGTCTTGAGACATATGAGTATTTTATGTAGTCCAAAGTCTTCTTCAGTGCATGCTATCTTCAATTTACTGATCTGATAGGTTGAGTTAGACAAACTAAACTGCAGTGGTGTAAGAACCCATCTGGCACATGTTGTTACGTTACCATTGCTGCTGGGTCCATGGACAAACATGATGTAGTAGGACTGGCTGAAACCTGAAGTCCCCTGAATAGAAATGATGTTGGTAGTAGTGAAGGAACAACTGATAACATTGTTCTGCAATGACGTTGTTAGATTAGAAATGTTCCCCTGTTAAACACAAACAGACAGACACAGAAAAACAGATTTGATTTATATAATCAAGCAGAATTCACAAAAAAATACACGCAGTTCATTTTTTCCAAGAGCAGCATCAAAGCTCTAAATCTAAATGTTCTAGCTTTATATAAATCACTGAATATACATTACATTACTTTATATAAATCACAGAAAAACTTTAATACCAGAGCAACAACTTGTGGAGTTGTTTGTCCTGTTGAATACATATGTTGCACCACAACTTGTCCATTACTGTTTGTGCCACAAACATAAATATCATCGTTTCCCTGAGAAAAGACAAATATAGTGAAGAATCAGCATGCTGTTAACACAAATGAAAGTTTTTAACTATTTACTGGTTAATTCTTTTGAGCATTGTTGATATTAAAAAAGGGTTTTATTTACAGTACCATTATCTGATCAGTAGAGAATCCAAAAGCGATGTATCCATGATTAGGACCAGTCATCTCATAGTGGACAGCTGTACCATTGCGTAACATCATGGCTGACATGAAATAACAGCTAGAGCTGACTGCTGGGTCACAGTTTGAAGGCTGACTGAAGCACACCTTGGTGACGCCACAGTCAGAACTAGAGACGGCTCTAGCTGATCTCTGAACACAGAAGGAGACAGAAACTATGACATCATTATGTTGTACTTGAATACACGTTTACCATGTTATGTTCTCAATCTATCAAGCATAGCATCCACAGAGGTGCAGGGAGAACATGCAGGGTTCCTGGGTCAATGACAGTACTACCCAGTGAACCACAGAGTTGGCCCTAACATCAGCCTCTGAGGTTTTTGCCTATTTTCCCAACTGGGATATTTCACGCAAGACTAAATGCATGTGTGAGACTTTGTTTGAAAAGTCACAATGTAATTTAATTTCTGAAAATATGATTTTTGGTAAAGTTGAGAGAAAACCAAACACTAACCCTGATAGATGTTGAGTTAATAAAGAAAGTCAAATGCTGAACGAAAGAGAAAATTCAGATTCTGAGAAAAACACCTGTTGTATGAAAGCACCCTAGCTCTGTGGCTCATGCTAACTCTGGGCTCTCAAGAAAAGCTGTAAAAATTTAAGAGTGTAAACAAAATCTGATTTAAACAGAAACTACAT
>VUQR01031152.1:0-23128 GCA_015108515.1 Hemichromis elongatus | reverse complement strand
GCTAATCACTCTTGTTAGATTTTATCATGTCATTTCAACAAGAATAAATTTAGGAGGTGCTAAATTGGTAAGTTTCATGCAGATTGTAAATGATTTAATTACGTTCACCTTAGAAACATAAATTAATGTTGTTCAAATCACATGTTAGAGTCTTGTAAATGCAATAACCACCCAATTTCACTTTTTTGAGTGTAGGGTGATGGGGAGAAACCCTCCATTCATGGTCAGAGGCTTCCTTGTCTTGATATCAGTGGCATCTATCTCCTCCTATGGCCAGCTTATTATCCCAGCAGGCTACCTGATCACGGGAAAGGAATTTACGCTAATTTGTGCAGGGCTAGTAAATCTAGTAGGACAAAATAGTGGTGGCTAACCAATAAGAAATAGTGGTGGTGGACAAACAGAAGAAGACGGCCATTGTGAATGATGTAGCAGTTCCACATCAGGAAGGAAGAAGGAACACGAGAAGCTTGAGAAATACCAAGGGCTCAGAGAGGAGCTCGAGAAGATGTGGAGGGTAAAGGTAACAGTGGTCCCAGTGGTAATTGGAGCACTAGGTGCAGTGACTCCAAAGCTAGGCAAGTGGCTCCAGCAGATCCCAGGAACAGCATCGGAGACCTCTGTCCAGAAGAGTGCAGTCCTAGGAACAGCTAAAATGCTGCGCAGGACCCTCAAGCTCCCAGGCCTCTGGTACAGGACCCAAGCTTGGAGGATTGACCGCCCACAGGGGCGAGCAGGGAAATATTTTTAAATAGGTGACATGAAGGTTAAATTTTAAATCAGTTTGAAAGTTAGTGAACTAACAAATAGCAACACCTACAGAATTCTCAGTTGAATTAAAGCTAAGTGAAAATTATGAGCCAGATTAAGAAGTGAACACAAGAAAGACTGAGTGATCAAATGATCTTAGGTAATTTCATCAATTATCACTATTTTTCATAGATTTCATTTTTTTTTTTTATATTAGAAAAGTTAAGTCAAAATTGAGAGTTGAATTTAGAGCATAGTCATTCTAAAACGCAAAACAATCAGGATCGATTTTGAAGCCTTATTATCTTCTGCTACCACCCAAACCTTTAATCAAAACTTTGATCATCAAAATAAGTCTAAGATTTTTCCCCAATTCTGTTTTCACTGATACAGTATTCTTTACTGATAGGCACTGCTTAATTTTCAGGATCAATAAATGGTTCAAACATGTCATGTTGATGCTCAAGAAAGCTAAAAACGAAAACTAAAGATTAGTAATTCAATTCCCAGCTCCAGTCTGCACACTGAGGCATCCGTCTTTTATACACTTTAAGTGTGTGCATAAATGTCAAAGTATAAAACAACATTTTGAATTATTCCATTTAACATTCAAGTTAAAGAGCCCACATTCTTTTTATAACATCCCCCACACTCCCTATTGCAAATATTTCTTCTTGTTTTAAATTATAAACACAGTGTCTAAAGCACCTGTTCAGCAAGGCAGGACTACCACAGTCAAAGGGGGGTAATAACTACCTCTAAGCAGAAAAGCCTACCGACAAACAACATGGAACTGATAACTTGTAACAACGACCTAATTGGGCTGAATGCAATAAAATGTATGGGTAGTTTTTCTACCCCATTAAGACTAATACAGACGAATACTGGTAAAGAACATCTGAACTGAGTTTGCTTTGATATTAACACACGTTGGCACAAAGCCATCAACCATTATTCAAGAGTGTTTGCGTAAGGCTGACAGAGTTCCTGGCTGTGTCAAACAGACCCTTTTAATCAGCCAGAGAATATTCCCTTCTGCTTTCTCTCTTGTTTATATCTATCCTAAATGGATGAGCAGATCACGATCACTATAAATAGACTGGAACTAATTTCACCTGACTTCCCCAGATTTATTTGAAAACATTTAAAACACTGGTCCCTTGGGGAAGAAATAACTTAAAAGCAATCACATCAATGTGCGTCACCTATTTACAGAGTTCTTGGCAAGTGCTATGGTTCAGTTCCTGAGGCTTGCAGATTTATGCCCCCATCTGTTCTTAGAAATGCTGATCAACTTGACATTCTTTGTGCACCAGTTCAACAAAGAATGTCTAAATGGTGCATGCAAGACACTCATGGGATATTTCAGCCTGAGCCCATGTCCTAATTCCAAGCGATCCAAATGAGGATTGGTCATAAATGGTAAATACCATTGATCACTGGTGACTCCATAATTATTTTTTTTTTCATAAGGCTTTGGTAAGATGTTTCAGAAGGATGAGGAACTCAAAAGCCCTTATGGCCTTTACAAGTAACCTTGTGCTAAAATGCTATAGAATAACAGCTACAAAAACTAATAACAGAAGATATTTCTTTTTCCATGGTACCATGCTGACTGACAGCTTGTTGCAATCATTTTCTTAATCACTCATTCAGTTATTGTTTATTACTAATACAATTGTTACTTTACATAACTTCCATTTCTGTATCCACATGAACTGCTTTGGGTCTACAGACTGCAGTTTTCATTGTGAACCACACAGAGAGAACATTAACGGTTTAACCCTCCACCACCAGCAGCATCAATACCCACATGCGCCCGACAAATATCCCTGCTTGACTGTGACTTCGAGCCAGATAAGAATAAGAATGCAGATACAAGCAGCATAAATGAGCTTTCTCAGAAGGCTGGCCTCTCCCTTAGAGACAGAGTGAGGAATTCAGCCATCTGGGAGGGGCTCAAAGTAGACTCGCCAGGGCTACCACTGTCCAGAAACTCAGTGATGCCCTAGTCCAGATCTGGCAGGAAATCCCTCAGGACACCATCTATCTGATTAGGACAATTCCCCCATGTTTTCAGGCATTCATGCAAGCATATGAGAACCATATAACCCACTGAGTACCATTCTGAGTTGCTGTAATAAAATTTTAGCCTGTTGCATCATTTTTTACTTTGATTTTTGGCATGTCATTGAATTCAGCCCTCTGCAGCTTGATCATTTTAATTTCCATAAAACAATGTGGTACACTCAGAAAAATCAAACTGGGTGGTTGTTACATTTACAAGATTCAAACTTGTAATTGGAACTAAAAAAAAATCATGTTTCTATAGTTAATGTAATTAAATCATGTAGGATCTGCATGAAATTCAGCATCTTAATTTATTCTTGTTCAGATGACATGATACAATAAGAATGGTTAGTTGACAGACTTAAGAAATTCACAAGATTTCAAACAAACAAAAATAATTGGAGTTAGAAGAGGCAGAAAAGCATACACACACCACGTGTATGCTATTGCTATTTATTGTGGTTTAGCCTGTCAAGGACCAAAGTATACAGAAAATTCTGGATCAAGCCTTGTAATCATAGCTTTCCTACTGTTTTTTAAAAGCCTCAAACGGCAACTTGGTATTGTGGTGGTTAGAAATGTTCGTCCAACTCAAGTACATTAAGTTGGAATAACAGAATTGCATAATGCTAAAATAAAGCAATTTAATTACATGGAAATTCTTTCCATGATTTTTTTTAAGTTCATTCAAAGAGTAATTTTTTTGAGTGTACCTTTTTGGTCCTTATACATTACCCAGTCAATATCAGTATAGATAGCTATCATTATTGTTATTTTTTTCCCCATGAAGAACTGATTTTCAAAGTGTTCCTTTATTTTTTTGTACATTAGTTTAGTATAGCAGGTGGTAAATTGATGGAAGGACAGCACAGTGCTTTCAAAACTGTCAAGATTAATGCTGGCAGTGTAACAAAAAAACCCTCACTAAATTTAATCTAATGCAATTCAAACTGCATGTCAAAATCACTGATAGATTCCTTGAGCTGCACAGGAATGTGTCTTAATAGGTTGTAATTGTATGCAGCTGTGTAACTGTCATACATCCCAAGTCTGCTGATAAAAAGCTTTGTCAATCAGCTTGACACGCTTTAAAAAATAACAATACTAAATCAAAAGAAGTGACAGTCAATCAGCATATTGCTGAATAATGAGTAGGCTAAGTGTCCAGAATGGCTTTGCTTTTTTAAATTTAAGGATTGTAAAGGCTACAGAAAATATCTGCATATTTCCTCAAATCTTGACTGTTCAATTTAGATACATTTATAACACAGCAAATAGAAAAAAGTACATACACCCTCCAACTCATTAAATTTTTACAATGTTAAACAGTTTTAATGGATTCAGGCTGTTTAAGAGATTTTATTTTTATGAGATGTTTTTTCTACTAGTATAAACATCACTTCTCCCTTCCAATCTTTATTTACTACAGTCACATAAAAATACAGAGGCAAAAGAGAGAGACGTGCCTTTGAACATGCACACAGACACAGTATGTAAACTACAGTGTACATAACATGATGTGTAATTAAAGTAAAAAAAAAAAAGCAGTCTGCTGTGCACCGTGAGTCAGATACTTGCTTAAATGCAGATTTCTATGTTTTTGTATTTTTTTTCGTACGTAGTAGTACCACTTTACAACTACATCATCACAAGACACCTAATATCATAATGTAAAAGTCCGATAGCTGTAGAGAGATGACCCCAGATATCAGACAATCCCTTGTGAACAAGCTATCTTAACAGGAGGACAGTTCTGGCTGAACCAGACAGAGGAAGAGGAAGCTATTTACCCCAACACATTCGGCGGTGAACAAAAAGAGCATAGAAATAAAAGAGAGCTATATTCAAATCATATGTCACTCCTTGTTGGACACACTTGTTTCTACTGAGGTGCTGGATGTGCACATTTTTAATTTCAATCCAGAGCCTGAAGTGGTTGCTTTTAAATCAAATTGTAAGCTACTGTTTTCATTTTCACCATTTCAAATCTCATATAAAACAATCTTTTATTCACAATAGGGCAAAGAAAACATATCAAATGGAGAAATCGTAAGAAAAAACATCTCAAAGAAAACATATTTCAAAAAGTTTCCTTCTTCTGAATTTCGTGGAACTGAGAAAAATGGCTGGAAGTCTTGGAAAATAATGTTGTCCAGTTCTTGTCTGATGCAGGATTTAAGCTGAACAAAGGTTTGTCATATGTTTCATTAAGTGTTTTCATTTGATGAATAGTCTGGACTGCATGCAGGCCAGTTCAGCACCTCTTACACAACAAAGCCAGAGTTGAGGTAGTTTAGCATTGCCTGAAATATTCTAGACTTTCCTTTGAAAAGATATTGGATTTGAACATATGCTGTCCTAAAACCTTTATACTTTTAAGCACTAATCATGCTTCTCCACGTGTGAAAACTGCTGATTCGATATGCACTAATGCACGTTGTATCATTAAGCTTTTGATCAAAGGGCTGAAAAACAAACTGTCTGGAGGATGAAGCATCCATGTTTTTCAAAGTTCAATTTGTCTGAACACAGAACAGTTTACCACTTTGCATAAGACCATTTTTAAATGAACCTTTGCCCAGAGAAGACAGAGAGACCTTGCACACAGAGATTTCTTCAGATGTCTTACATTTTCCATGTTCTATTGATTGTAAAGTCTTCAAAATTTCATACTGAGAAACGTTATTATGAAATTATTTTGCAATTTATAACCATAGTTTCACAGGAGTAAAGAAAGTCAAAGCTACACCAGTCTGTACAAAAACAGAGATGCTTTTGACACCCAGCCATTGTACTGATTCGTTAACCTGAAATTATTTTATTATTAAGTACCACTTAAATTTCTTTACTTTTGTTGACTCCATCCCAACTTTTTAAAGAAATTTTCCTGCCATCACATTCAAAATGAGGTAATGATGTCTCAGTTTAAACATTCAACGTGTTTTTACGTATTCTTTTGTGAATAAAACATGGGCTTATGATTGGGAACATTAAATTTCTCAGTGAATTAGGATCTAATTTGCCATCATATCAGATATCCTGCCAGGATTCCTAAACTGAAGGAATGGTTCAATATCCTGAGAAGCAACCATTCTTACTAATATGGGCTCCTTAGCCGTAAGCATTTCAGAATGTCTTTTTTTTTCTCTAAATGATCCTGATCAGTAATCATCCATTTGGAACAGTGCCATCAACAATGAATGAGTCCTGCAGCAGGGTGGCATACTTATTAGGCACTACTTATAGGCACCATATGTTTAATTTATCCATTAATACAACAGTTTTTGCCTTTTGTTGAAATTGGTTTCATGTGTAAAACTCTTTGGTTTGCCAAAAACACTTGGCCCAAAGATGCTCATTATACTTCTATAAACCAACATCTGTACTCCAAAACATCACATCATTTATTCATGACTTCTCATCTGCAAACTGTCTGAAACATGAAGTCATGCATGCAGAAAGCCAAAGATCTTTACAGAGGCAATGATTTAAAACTGCAGCTCCTGAGATGGTGGATTTGTAATTTTGTAATGTTGTTTTGAAATTAGTAAAAATTACCCCAAATGTAAACTTTATTAAAATATTGATTTTATTGCCCCCTCCCACCTTTTTTTAACTTACTTGTTTTGTTTTGGAAATATAAAAACTGAATTCATGCTCGTTTTAAATCAGAAATGGCTTTATTGGAGAATGACATCTTTCCAGTCCTACCTTCTCTACCTCTCCCACACACAATTCATACTTCAATCCATTAATTTTTGGATTCTGTATTAGCAAGTTGATTTATTTGCTAAGCTTTCCCTCTTGGGTGTACTGTCGCAGCACACAGGATATGGTGGAGGAGTAAGAAAGGCATAAATAGAGGAAAAAGACTGAGTGATAGCAGTGATGGGAAGACAGGTGAAAAATGTTGACGGACTGACTAGAAGAACAAAGGGACGACAGCAGATTACATTTTTCTTCTTTTTTGGTGGTGGGGTGGTGGTAAACTTTATGTCATTTCAAATGGAGATAAATGATCAGACCTGATGGGTAAAAATGATTCGAGACAGAAAAAAAGAGGGACAGAAAGAGGGGGAGTGGGTATTGGAGATAACTAAATAGAAGGACAGGGGTTAAATGAATGATGGAAGCAGAGTTAAAAAGGTGGGAGTGAGATGTGGCTTGAAGGTAGCAGTGAAGAATATGATGACTGTTTTGCATATAAATGAGCCAGGTGTCATATATTAGCACTGCAACAGGATACGAATAGGTGTCTTGGTAGAAGAGGGCATATGGGGGTGTGTTAAGTGTACTCAGTTCTTTCTCTGGGGTCTAATTCAGCAATGATGTTAAAGCCTCCGTAAGCTCAGGGTTTGTCATTATCTCTGATTGTAGATATCCTAACAGCTGTCTAAGCACCGCTATGACAGGCCTTTGACACTAAATATTTCTATTTGTGTAGCACTTTAAAATCAGCAATAACAAATTCCTTAGCAGTAGACCTTAACATATAACCATATATTTTACACTAATGCACATTTTCATTGGCTGATTTCATAAGTCATTGCTTTACAATCCAGGAGACCATGGTTTGGATGCTGGTTTAGTCACCAAAATCCAACACGTTCTTATCCCAAAATGTAGCATAATACACTATGTGACATATCGTCGGTATGTTACTGGTTCGGAAACAAAAGAACTGTTTGAAATGTATTTACACATGTACATTTATTTTACTTTCTCATCTTCAATCACTTTGGAAATACTAGTTAATATGATTAAGGTTGCAGTTAAGGTTAGAGATAAAGCATCATTCTATTGGATTCCATCCACAATCCAGCACATATTACAGGGATGCAGAAGGTTACCTTTAGCGTTCCCATAGGACGCCTTGGTATGTGACAAATCGTCGGTATATTACGCGTTGGGAAAATCAATTTGTTTAGGGTAAGGAAGTAATTGTGGACACAAGCATTACTGAGAAACACTGTGTACTTTGACCTAAGTGAAGAATTTGATGGCAAAAAAAGAGCAGCTTGGCTTCTATGTCTTCATGCCATTTTCTGGTCACTCACATTATCGCAAACGCTCCCGCACATCAAAAACATTTTTCCCATATTTAAACATTTTAAAAGAAAAGTCTGTCAAAATGGTTATGTACTGCCTATCCATCAGATCTGCCTTTTAAAAACATTGGAGCACCTAGAATTCACATGATTATTAATGTTTTTGTGACGTTACTAAAAATGTCTTTAAAAGTCTGTGAGACTAATAGTAACCGTTGGGTATGAACATCGTAGGGAGCTGTAACAACAATGTGCAGTGGGCCATACAGTTCTGCTACAGTGGCTGCACAGTTGATTTTGAGATGTAGTCAGTTGAATGACAGGTCAACATATGCTATCATATAGTGCAACTGTTTCATTTTAAGTTGGATTTCTACTCAGATTTGTCCTGTTTGGCAGCAGGACTGCTACATCCAAACCTGTAGTTTACCAATGGCACTGCCAGCTGTTCTCCATACTGTTCTAGATACCTTAAGCTAAATACTGAAAGGCCTAAAGCGGACATGAAATGCTACACTAAAGGCAAATTTACACCACTTAGCCCTGTTGTCAAATACACACATAGATGTAACTCTGTCTTTAAAGCTGTATTTCAGAAATAAGTGCTTAAAGTTTTGAAACGTGTTTAGCACCATCTTCTGTCAGCATGGAATGTTACGTTGTCGGGTTGGTATGTTAATTACAGTTAATAGACTTACATTATTTATGTTACCTAACCAGTGACAGAACCAATAACCCAGTGGAAAATATTGACACTAAATTTTAAAGTTTAAGGGTACCACATTTGTGCTGCAACAACAAGTACGATGTTAAGAAACCAAGAATATACGGTCAACTTTTACTGTCTGTCTCTTTAACACTAAGCAGTTTTTCATTGTTTGGCTAGCTGCACTGAAATGGGAAAATTCATCTGTTAGCAATAATGTTTGGGATTGTAAAACACTTTAAAAAATCAGACTGTATAGAGGAGAGTCCCCCAACCAACAAGCTAACCAGATTTTCCTTCACTTACATTCCTGCACGTTACTTAATTTTAACAGTGAGGAAAAGCAATCCGAAAAGTGTAGCATCAACCTATTTTTTGACATGTTTTATTTTCTTTTCTATTTTGAAGACATGTTTGTGGTGTGATGTGCATGTAGTAAGCTGTTATGTTGTAGACCATTTAAATGTGCTTCGGAAAGGATTCATTTACTGCATAGAACCACTGCTGCTGCCGCTGATCGCATCGGCTGATTGTGCAGCTAGTCAAACAACAAGGAACCTCTTACTGCTTAAGAGATTGAGAATAAAAGTGGACAGTATGTCTATGGTTTCTTGATATAAAACAGCCAGGGGCAGTACAAAAGCATACTTTTAGTGTAATTACTTTCCACTGAGTTAATAGTTTTGTTACTAGTTAGTTAACATAATCTAATATAAATCTATTGACCAACCAACCTGGTGACGTATCATTCTGTACTGACAGAAGATTGCGCTATTTAACTCTAAGCACTTATTTCTTATATCCAGCTACACAGACAAAGTTCCATCGGTTTCAGTTTCTGAAAGTGGGCCTCATGGTTTAAACTAGCCTTTAAGTAGCGTAGTGTGCTGATAGGGGCAAATACTTTTTCACAGCACTGTAATGACATTCTACTATGCATTTGACTCAGTTATAGCTAAATAGAAAAACTGTCAGTGTATTGTTTGTTTTTTTATGGCTTATTTTCATCAGATGAACCAACACTTATCAGCTTTGCTGTAGTTTAAAATGGGCAGGGTCATAGTTTGTTAAAGTATACTTTCTGGAACGAGGCCTGATTTATGTGAGAGCAAAGACTGAGACAGTCCTGATTAAATGTGTTTCAGCCTGAGTGATTATTCAGCGGACAGCGAGGCCTGTTTAAGAGCTTATTCCTTGTCAGTAATGGAGCATTTTCAACTTGATGTTATAGTTAAGCAGAGTTAACCTTGTCTTTTTTCATTAGATTTTTTTCCTGATAGGATTTAGGTTTTAATTGTCAAAACCTTTTTGGTCTAGTTTTATTACAGTGTTTGAAATATTGCTATTAAAGGTAAATGAATAAGTGAAAGGTGTAACTTCTTTTAAAGTCCAGTCTGCTGTAGTCATGTCCATGTTTGCCACATAAGGCAAAAATTTAATTTGACATTTTTATGAACATTGCTGCTATGACATTTCATATATTAACACACTGCGGTAAAAACCACAATGAAGACATTAATGGTGCTTACCATCTACAATTCACAACAAAAAGATCTCTAATTACTGCCATAGCCTAGTCTTTATTTTAGATAGATATGTTTAAAAAATATATTATACATATTAAACAAAATATGTTGTATATGCAGCTGCCAAGCAGAAGGAAACGTGGAAGACAGAAAAGATTCATGGATGTAGTGAAGGAGAACATTAAAGAGGGTTGGTGTGACAGAAGAGGATGCTCGAGCTAGAGTCTGATGAAGACAGATGATAAGCTGTGGTGACCCCTAAAGGGAACAGCCAAAAGAACAAGAAGTTTTGTGAAAGCAGATCTACTATCTGACTTTTCCCTCCTTATGGCCTTTGTTAATATCAGATTAAAAAACCGGACTTGGACATTATACAAAAACACACCATGTATCTTTTTAAGTTTTAATGTTGAAAGAACTGTGTGTTATGTCCCTTTTAACACAGTAGTAGGTGGCAGGTCAGGACTGCACACAGGGCATTTTTGAGGACAGAAAACTTTAGTTTCATTTAAAAAGACATCACAGCATTAAAGGATTTCTGCAAAACCACAGTTTCTATAGCCTGTTGGCATCCAGGTGATGCTAAACATCAAGCCACTGATGATTAATTCATCTAAAAATCCCTCAGATCAGTATTGTCTGTACATGCTATATAACCCAAGTGCAGACAGAAGATTGCCTTGTCAATATGTTGAAGTTATTTAATTCAACTTCACATCACGTTGTTTGTGACGGCATCATCAGACGAAAGAGTGAATCCTCCCCTGACAAGAATGCCCAATTTTATCCCATTGTCTAGAAGACATGCCCTCCATGATGTTGACAGCCTGCGTTTTCAAGTCAGGTCACTGATCAAGATACAAGGATCTGTACTGAACGGAGAATGCAAGGTTATTATGTCATGAGAAAATTATTGTACAAGTATTAGAATTACTTTTATTACTTTAGAAGACTTTTCATTCTGCTCAACACTTTCAATGACAGATTCTAATCAGAGAGGTCCAAGAGGCCCAATTTGCTGTTTAGTCAGCTTTAATCATCTTAATATGATCAAAGTACAATTTCCAAGTACTTGTACAGAAGGGAGACAGTCTTTACCAAAATCATATAAATTTTATGCTTTTGTTCATGTGAGGTATGTTGTTGTTCCTCCTTCTTCTATAAAAATTAACTGGCACATGGCTAGAACTTTTGTATCATCAACTATTGCCCATGATGTAGAGCAAAGCTGAATCCATCTAAAGACTCACAATCCATATGTTGCAGAACGTTTGCTGATTACAGGTCAAATTACTCTATTTCTTTACCATATGAGGAGTAGAGAAAGAGAAAGTGCTTCAGGAATTAGATACCATTAAACTTGTCACCTCAATATTTCTACTCCATATGCTAATTTCTGGTATATGAAGCAGTGTTGATAATGAGCTATAGAAAAAAAATATTTTGGAAGTTTTATCTCCTTGTCTCTCTTCAGAGATGGAATCTGCAGTGGAATCAGTTAAACCATCAACGAGACACCTTCCACAGACAGACGCTAGATTTTACTGCATTACAGCTGTATTGGAGCTGTAAATCAGCCGATAGCGGAGTCTACAACTCTCCACCCCACCCAACCCCCTCCATACCACTTTCGTTAGATAGAGTGTAATATTTATTTTATTGCAAGTTTGTGCTGGAGCTATAAATCCAGCTTGGTGAGGAGAGATGAAATACAAGGCAGGGCAAAGAGGAGGATATTGCCCTCTTATAAATCCTCATTTCAGGGAACATGAGCATGTAAAAACGCTGCATGTGTAGGTGTGTGTTTGAGCATCACTCCCTTTTACCAAATCTCTGTTGTTGTCTAAGCTTATTTTCCAACCCAACTCGTGTAAATTGAAAACATTTAAAATGTCACAAAGTAAACTGCAAATTAGGTACTTTTCCATCTGTTGAGTGGAGGAAGTAAACAGATTTAGTGAACTTCTAAAGAAAGGAATGAAGCATGAAAAATATTCATTTTTTCAGGAGTTGTTTTAGGACAGTGCAGGTTTGCCACACTAAAAGGAAACTAGTTTTAAACGAACACCTTTGAGCTTATAAGTATACTAAATTTCTTGAGGAGAAAATAAGCCAAACTGGTAAAAATAGTGGCTAAATATTTAACGATTGCATTGAAGGCATTTTTTCTTAAGAAACTGCTCCAGGATATCCTGTCATTTACGATCTAGCTAGAGATTTTGTAACCTATTTGGAGTTTCTGCCAGGAAATAATGTTTCAGATAGCACAGGAAGACAGATTTTTATTGACAAAACCCCTGGAGCTATAGTGAATCTGCCTGAGAAAATATCCATAGAAAACATGATTGTTCATTCATGTCTTATAGTTGTGCAGCTGTTACTGAATTTGGGGATAAGAGAGGTTTTTGAAATACACCGAAGCTTCTTGTTGCCTTCAGATTGAAACATAATAACAAACAAAGAACAATCTTGTCCTTATTCAGTTTATTAGATAGTACAGCAGATTGTAGGAGGAGACAGGAAACAAAGAGAGCATAATAAACCACTGAAGGACCCAATTGCAGGCCTAAGGCCTGTACCTGACACTTAGCAAGGCAACTCCAGGGTTAACTCTGGGTTTTTCACTGTTTCAAAAGTGGTTCGCTTCTTATTGCAGTATATTGCAACAGTAGTTTTTTAAAACAAAACCACTTCCTACTGACTCTTTTGTTCTCTGGAAAATTATGTAATAATTCTTGGAAATCCCTTTAGACCTTTTTAATATCAGTACACAGAGCTCAAAGTCTTCAGGCCGTCCTAAGTCTTTCTCTGTTGAGCCTCACTGGGAGGTGGATACGTAGGTTCAATATTTTTCTATTTGTCGTCTAGCCCTCACAGTTTTGCCCTTGTCAAAGTCACTCAAATCCTTACACTTGCCCATTTTTCCTGTTTCTAACAACTATCAGGACAAAATGTTCACTTGCTTGTTAATATATCCCACCTACTAACAGGTCCCATAACGAAGACATAATCAGCTTAATGACATACTAAAACAGGACAGCTAAAGCTTGTATTCATAGACATCAAGTCAAGTCTGTCAAGTCTGGGTTTGCCAGTTGCCAGGAGAACAGTACTTGTCTAACTGCACAGTGCCAAGTGTAAATTTAGTGGATGACGGGTTGTGGTGTGAGGTTGTTTTTCAGGAAAAAGGCTCAAGCATGATTGTGCTCATTCCTCTGTGTCTGGTTATTAAATGTATCCAATATGGATTTTTGGTATGATCCCTCTTAGATACAGGTGTCTTAAGAGTCGTCTATCCTTCTGAGAAACTCTGCCTGTCAAAGATGTTCTTTTTATACCCAGTCACATTACTGGCCTGTTGCCAGTTAACCTGTTCTTTCAGCTTTATCTTTTTAATACCACTTACTTTTCCAGCATCTTTTTTGAAAGATGTGGCTTCTAACAAATTCAAAACAAACTAAGATTTTTTTGTGAAATGGTACAAATTCTCATTTTAAACAATTGATATGTTGTCTGTTTTTCATGTGACTAAGATATGCATTTATGAGATTTGAACATCAGTTTGTTCTGTTTTTTTTTATATTACACAACAGTTTCCAAACTTTTTGGAGCTGGCTGGTATTATCCAATATTCCAAGATACAAATACCCAGAAAACCACAATATGTCCTGTTAATTTTGACAGAGTAACCCATAAGAAAGTCTGAAGTCACTCTGCGGTACTAAGATTTACTCTTATATGAACTTTCACTGCAGGGGCTCTGAAACGCTTCATAAATTTGAACCTACACCATTTTTGCAATGACTTTGAAGTATGTTAACTCATCCTCACTTTTCCCTTTACTTCCCCTCCCCTCGTGCTTCCCTGTGCCTCCTGTGCTCCCCTAAAGCTCAGAGGTAAACCTTAGAAAACAAATATCTCAGAGGTGTGCACACTTCCTTCTAAACAGAAACTCTAACATTGCCTTTAGCTAATTATCTTGTCCATCTTCATGCTCTTCATTCTCTTCCTGATGTTTATATACTTCCCTCCATCACTTGCACAATCTCTGACTTCATCCTTCTCTCCCTCTTCTTCATTTTCCCTGAAGTATGAAAGTGATGCCTTTTAAAAACAAATATTCCTAAGCTCCACTCACTTCTCTTCTCTCTTAAGGAACGGAAATGCCTTCAATAATCATGTAAGATCATTTGCTGTTTGGGGAACGGAGGGAACTAACGGTGTGCAAAAGAGAAAGCGATGAAAAGATAAAAGCCTAAAATTGATTGAGAGAGTAAAGAAGTAAAAGATAGAGGCGAGAGGACAGATATGTTGAAAAGTAGGAAAACAATCTCAGGCTTCTATGCCATCTGTTCTATGAAGCAATTTAGATGCTCTCCCCTCGAGGACTTGTTTATTGGTGTATGTGAGCACACAAGCAAATAGCCACCAGCTGTGTATGTCTAGCTGGGAATATACTTTGTGTTATACCAGAGGGTCCCTCATCCATCAGACATCAACCTGATCTTCTCTTAGAATTAATGCATCTGAAATTAAGTTCAGAGCTGAACCAGGCATGACTTTTACAAAACTTATGTTCAAAGTAAATGTCAAACTGAAGTTACAAAAAAGATCTGGTTCCCCAATTATTTAGTAAGGACCATCTGAGACAAAACATAGATTACCAAGCTTTAAAAACAAATGCACACTCACTACATTAGAATTTGCCTGCTAGGGGGGAAAATGAACTAATGCATGTTTCTAATCACCAGCAGAGGGAAACGTCTCTGGTTGCAACATAAAGTTCATGCCTAACTTAGGAGAAAACAACCCTTCTCCTTTCTTTCCCTGTGGTCTAATTTTATGCTTTAGATTGCAAATATCAATTCTGATGTTATTATTATTTTTTTATTTGTTTATTTTCAAATAAAAATAAAACAAACTAATGTACAGACCAATATATTAAACTTTTCTAATGTAGTAGGAGTTTTTTCATGTTACTCTCCATGATAGCACAATATTTGCATGTCAGTGGTAACAGGTGAGGAGAAGCCAGTGTCATTGCTGATCATTACTCTCTTATTAATTCTTTTGAGCATTGAGGAGTTTCACTAATTCAAACCTGCGGCAAGCCAGATAAGGCTGACTGACTGATTTCTATGTTGTGGTACTGCATTGGTTGACATCCATAGGCCAAAGTGCCAATCAAAGAATCGATCATTAGTTAAATTTCAATAGTTCTGTGTCAAGTCTATGCAACATTCAAATGAGTACCTGCAAACTTTGGTGGATTGGTGCACGTCCACCAAAGTTTGTTGACCACAATGCTCATCATTCTTTATGATAAGAAACAAGTCATTTGCAATAATGACTGATGCAAAAAAATTTGTGTGCATGACTCAGTTTCCTTCTCTGGATTTACCTTCATAGAGTCATTTGATTTTTTAAAAATGTCAATTCTGACCACTGTGCATTCCAGCACTACTACAGAAATGAAGACTTTTTTAAATGTACACTGTATGGACAAATGTACTGGCAATCACAGCGCAGGGTCCGACGGAACGGCAGTGGCTTGTCTGAAGGCGGGATTTAGCAGTGGATGAATCTGTCAGTTTTACTCACCGTTTCCTCGGGTCTCCTGAATCTTTTACACTGTATTGACAAAACTATTCAGTCACCCACTGAAATCACTGAATTCAGGTGTTTTAATAACTTGGCCAAAGGTGTATAAACTGAAGCACGTAGGCTGGCAGACTGCTCCTATAAACATTTGTGAAAGCTCTGCAGCTGCATATACAACAAACTATCATGCACTGTGTGTTCTGACACCTTTCTACCCGAACTAGCATCAACATTTTCAGTTTTTTGAGTTACAGTAGCTTGTCGGCTGGGTCGGACCACTCAGGTTAGCCTTTGCCCTCTGTGGTTATCATTGAGTCTTGACTGCCGTGGTGTCTCTGGGTCACCACTGTTCCTGCCTCCACTTTTGATAGATACTGACCACTGCAGACTGGGAACACCTGACAAAAGCTGCAGTTCTGTCTGTTCAGACTTTAAACTCAGTCCATTTTTTCTGCTTCTAAAACATCAACTAAGAAAGGAAGTCAACATTTTGTTTTTTTTAAATATATCCAACCAGCTAAAATGTGCCGTGATGCAGAGGTTATCAGTGGAGTCAGTGTTCATAATATAATGCTTGGATTGGTGTATAATAATGTAGCAATTACTGAGATTTTCCTTCATAAGTCCATATTTTCTATGATCTTGGTCCTAAGTACCTTTGAGCTTCACAAAGTACCAGTTTTGACATTTATTGCCAAAATCTGCACGGCACAATGGTGATAGTAATACCTAGTGATCACTTGTTGTGATACATACCAGGTGAAACCTGTAGCCACTGGAAAAATGTGTTAATACAAATACTGAACAGCAGCAAAACAGTTATGGATTTGGCAGTATTTGTCTTTGGAGTGTCTGCTATGTGGGAGATACACTAGAAAGGAAAAAAAAATTAACTGATAAGGTCAAAGTGGGAAGATGTCACAAAATAGGGGCAGATTTCTTATCATGTGAAATATTCAAAAATGCATGCAAATTCTAACATTAGCTAAGAAAAATGCCAATCAATAGAATTGGCATTGAGAGGACTGCTAATGAGTGTATGGAGTAATTATGATAACAAAGCCAGAAATAAAAAAAATTATTTTATCACTTTAAAACAACTCTAATGAGATTTTCTTTTCTAATTTAATGATCGTGAAACCACTTTGCAAGCTGAAAACCACACTTTCACAAACTAATCAGTTGAGAGAATGTCAGAAAATTAATCATTAATTGCCCATTAAATTATTTCATCATGGTAAAATGACACATTTTATTACGAGGATTCATTGCTTGTTTCTGTTGTTACCAATGTAAATTATGACTACTGGCAAGATGAAATGAGTAATTTTAAGACCTAATTTTGGACAAAGAAACAATCAAACTTTATTGACTCTACATCATAAAAAAAGCCCAAACATTTTCATTTGAATATTTTTTTCGATACCACCCTCTTAAAATCCACAGTTATTGCCAACCCATCTAGGCTTGGGGTTGGACTTGGTTAAACATCCACCTGTTCACCCATGACCTGTTGAAGCGCCAAGTTCAACAGAGTTTTCCATCTCTTTAGTATCCCACTCTATAAACTCTATAACAGAATAAATGTAATGACACAATTCCTGCAAGAGGCTCATTTTGAAAGCTAACTGCGTTGAGTTTCTGTAAGTATCTGTCTCTAAGGTAAATTTCCTCAGTGTTGCTGATTCTGACCTTAACTCTAGCCCTATGTTTTAATTTGTTTCAATTTCTCCCACATTTTAGCAGCCTGGTGACCAAAAAATAATAATCCTTACAACAGGTATGAATAAAAAAAACATATATAATTATGTTTTTAAAATAAAAAAGTAGGATTTACCTGAACTTTTAGGGTTCATTGTTAATGCTGTGGGCGTCACCAACAATGTCTTACACAACAAACAATCCTAAATGCATCACCAAGTATCTATTTTACAGAACTTCAGTTTCTTTGAAACACAAATGTGTATATTTTTTAAGAAACTTACAACCAAAATGCATAGGTGAGAGAATCTGCAGAGCTACTCAGCACACAACATCCTTTTAATATTTCTGCAGATTTGACAAAGTACCCACTTGGCTTAAAGAACCTTCTGGAGGTTTTGAGTGTCTAGGAGGTCTTAAAAAGACATTTTTTCTTGTAAGGTGGGTTTTGTGATCCCTGAAGGTAGCACTGCACTTGATATAGCATTAGTTGTGCAACAGTTGCAGACAGTTATGTAAACTGTTAATAATGACTGAAGTATCAGGAAGTGATTACAAGCATCCCACGTTTGTGTGTGAAGTGAACGGAAATTTAGCAAGCTTATACTGGAACGGTTTCATATCGAGATGAAGTTGATTTTACCATTAAAAGGCTTCAAAGTTAAGTAAACAACCCAATCAGTGTCACTGTCATGGTTATATTTTCAGTCTGTGAATTCTAATGCTTCATTTGTGCCTTGGCATGTGTACACTAAGAGATATGTACAGACCTGAGGCACCGTTTTGCCGTGGCAGAGCCAGATTAAGATGCCTTCAGTCATTTGTTATCTACATATTGCTCTTAGCTCCCATGACATATTTGATATCATTGAAAACCTTTGGAATTCATTTTAAATACTACATAGCAGTCAAATCTTCCCAAGTCTGGTGTAAGTGTTACACTCCTGGATGTAAACCAAGCTGCATCAGCCAGAGCTTGAACTCAAGAGTCCCTTAATTAACAGTACCACTGTGCTTGTTTCAGCTTCATCATCAGTGGCCTAAAATGGAATCAGCAAGAGCCACAGCTGCAGTAAAGGGCAGGTACGTTTTGGGGTTCCAGTCTTACGTTAGTCATTGACTACATCAAGAACTACATCAAGTTCAATAAGCCTAATAGTGTACTGAGGGTGATTTCTTTTTAGAACTCATATATTGGGAGTCAGTGGCATCGCTGCTTGTCGGTCAGTGGCGTGTCAGGTGTTCACAGCACCTCAAATTAGCCAAGGCGCAGCCCTCACCTTGGCTAGTTCAACTCACTGAACTGCACCTTTTCACTGTGTTTGTGCTGCTGGTGGCTTTTGATGGGACATTTGTGACATGCCAATAATACAGACACTGCGATAACTTTGTGTTCATGTTTTGATCAGTGAAATTCAATTGATTTATTGAATTAGTACTTAGCACTAATTGACAAATATTTCTGTTTGTGCTTTGCAATTACACTGTCCATGAATATAGATTGCTAACCAAACTTACTAGCATTTACTAATTAGTTAGCACTCAAACCATTAAGCATCCCCTGAGAGTTTCACTTAGCAGGACAATGCGCTTTGTCACAGCTTCCAAACTCACCCAACTGGTCTATGGTGGTCCCAGCCCACAACTCACAAGACCCAAAGGATCCATTGTAAACTATCATCATATAATTTAAGTACGTGCAAATTAACAAGTGACATATCCTTATTTTTCTTTTGATAAAAGCTGTGGGAGATTGGGGGAAAATGATCATTCCAGACCATTAATCAGCTGTGTTTTTAATTTCCATTGATCAAAGAACTCAAGGGCACTTTGGAGGCTGAACACAGCCATTAGTGCTGGAAACTAGTTTTGCCATAATAATTTGGGAATTTACTTTAATCTTGTATCGAGCCTCTGTCTGTTTGCAGTCCAGCTTTAGTGAAACCAGCCCTGGCATCAAAATGAAAGAGACTTTGTCAACCTGCTTATTAACAACACATAATTTTAATAGATAAAAGTTCACATCTACTGTGTCTGCAAACAACCCCAGAAATACATCATCAGATTATGAAGGCATATTATGAATCATTTATCTTTAAGTAATTTAACCATTTTAGCTGACTCATTTGTGTTATGAAAAGAGCAGTGTTTTGAACGTTGCTGAAGAGATAACTCATCATTGACCTGTTATTATCCAACCATATTTGGTTTGCGATGATATTAAAAAGGTCACTCTGTAATGGACTGGAAGAGAAGCAGCAGTCTGTATTTAAAAAAACAGATCATTTTATTGCAGGGTTTATGTATCCAACACACAGAAACAGTATATCACCAGTAAAACTAGCTCACAGCAAGCCATTTATACACAATGGGTTTACTTTGTTTACTGCGGAGTTTGAGCATTTTATTGAACGAATAAATCAAATGCTGGTCTGTTGCTTTATTAGATGATTAGCTTTTTTATTGTGTGGATATTAATTCTCTATGGAGTCACCAAACAGTCTGAGTTAGTGCTCAGCCTCTGGTCATGTTAGAATGCATTTACATTTGTCTTTGTTTTTATTCCCTAAAGCTTTGACAATGTCTATAACACAAGAGTGCAGGGAGTAGAATGAAGTCTTCCTTCAACCGGGCTTTTATTTTGGCCCATGACACAAATTGGAACAGTAGCCAAATATAAAAGGAAGATATCATCAGAATAAAAGAAAAGAGAGCGGACGCTGTGCAAGTTAAGGCAACTTGAATATGGAGGGGCTGAATATTCCGCTGTTGACCAATTCTAAATAAAAAAATGACAAATTATTTTTAATCATTATTAATCAGACATAAAAGGACTTTACTATTTATTACATTAAATATATTTTTTGGCATTTAAATATAACTATACACTCATATAAGCCAATACAGTACAATGCAAAAAAGCATGGGTTATAATTTGGTATATTTTT
This sequence comes from Hemichromis elongatus, assembly GCA_015108515.1. Taxonomy (NCBI): domain Eukaryota; kingdom Metazoa; phylum Chordata; class Actinopteri; order Cichliformes; family Cichlidae; genus Hemichromis; species Hemichromis elongatus. The sequence goes on along the minus strand of VUQR01031152.1, from coordinate 2,778 downwards.
GTAAATATCTCCATGACATTGTCTTTAATTGCAGAGAAAAGATTTTAAACAGCAGAGAAGTAATTGTGAACTCTGTGTTGTGGATGTAGCCCCACAGGTAACACTGCAGGTGCAGCGATGTTGCATTTCAGCTGCATTGTGTTTCATATCTGACCAAACTGCTTGCAAGTCCAACACATATCCTGTTCCACGTTACTAAAATGAAACCAGATTTTATTTAATTTATTTATTTACTTTTATATGCAAGTTTTATCAACTGCAGCTGCACAGAGAAGATAAGAAGGACAAGAAGTCAGATAAACAGCACAGGGAAGCTTGTCGATGTTCCATAATATAAGACCTGCTGCAGACTAACCTCTCTGCTTCTGAAACTTTGTTGGTGTGATTTAAAGCCTGTGAAAGATGGAGCAAAAATCATCACAGATGCGACATTAGTATAGTTAATGTTAGTATAACTCATAGCTCTTGCTCACCAATGTGAGACTGTCAAATCACTACAGCAAACCCATCCTGAGGGAGCTCAGATTATTGCTGATGACTTAAAAACAGTCCTCCCCAAACTTTCTATAGTATATATAATGTTCCACCAGAGGAAGTAACACACTGGACCCAGTCTATTCCACCATGAAGCATGCTTATTGGACAGTTTTAATTATGCTCATCCCAGCCTATCCTCCCCCTCACGAGAGCAATCAAGCTGCACTGTTACACGTCAAGTCAAGACAATGTCGATGAGCACATCAATGTTTAACCATGAATGACATGTGAAGTTCAGTTACATCTAACAGTCCACAACTCTGCCTTCAGATCATGAGACAAAGTCTCATACAACCTGACGCTGTGCCTGGCCTAATCCCCATGCCCAAAAAACTCAAACAGCAGCCATTTGAGTAACCACAGTCTCATTGTACTTGTACCAGTGATTTCAAAATGCTTCAAGAGGCTCGGTCACAACACATCAAAGCCCACCTCCCTCCTGACTTTGAGTCCAATCAATTTCCATACAGAGCAAACAGATCCACTGACGATGGCATCTCTATAGCCTTCCATAGCACTCTAAGCCACTTAGAGCTCCCACGGACTGCATTCAGAATGCTCTTCATAGACTACAGCTCTGCTTTCAATACAATCATCCCTGACATCCTTATACGTTAAATGACTGCCCTGGACTCCAGTTACAAGTCTTTGCCTGGATAAAAAAGTTCCGTTCATGCAGTCCACAGACTGGTAACACGAGCTCCTCCACCCGGATGCTAGGTACCGTACACAGGGCTGTGTGCTGAATTTTCTCCTGTTTTCTACTCATGACTGCACTGTCACTCACTAACTTATATAATTTGCCAACAATACTCCTTTCATGGGCTTTATAACTGGAAGGGATTAGACAGGCAGGAACACAGTGTAGCAGGTGGCAAAGTGAAGTGAGGAACAACTTGTCCATCAACACAAGAAAAACCAAAGATCATCATAGACGTCAGAAGAAACAAAAACATCTCCATCCCCTTATTGATTTGGTAGATCTTTGCAGGTATTATCCCTTTTAATTCTGAGGCTGTCCACCTTCTGGGAGCATTTTGGTATTTAACTTATTTGTTTCATTCCTTAAGTAAAATAAGATACTGTCTAATGTTTTCCCTAGAGCTAAAAGCCAAGATTGTTGACCCTCAGAAGAAGGCATAATGTAGTTATATGTCAGAGAAAGCCTTCAAGGCCACCGTTATAATCCTCTCATCATGTTACAGAGCAGAGGCCCTATGCTTCAGTCTTCTGAAAGGAGAGTCCTTCTGTAAAAAATCCTGTCACTACCAAATGTGCTCTTTTGCTTCCTCAGAGTAGGAAGCAAAAGAGTTGTTTTTCTTTCTGCAGCTCTCATGTTTATTTCTGTTCACTGAACTATTTAAAAGTCGACAGGTCTAACAAAAGAATATTTTTTGCTGTAGCCACTTCTTTTTGAAGTCAATAACACTACACTCGTTCAAAGTAAGCTCCATTATTTACAAGAACTTCTAACCCATCCATCTTAATGCCCAGCAATCTCACACTACCGGTGACAGCAGGAGGGAGACACAGTGTTATATCTTTTATACCTGTCCCTTTTCTGTCTTTTTAATGTATTCTACTTCAATTTTTATGCAGATGTTTTCCGTTTCCAGTTGCAGCTTCAGCAGCACCAGTTGATCCCTATCACAAACAAGGCAAGCATACACCTCAAAAAATGTAACTAGTAACAATAAGTATATCAGCAAAAAAACAAACAAACAAAAAAGAAACCTGTGGTTAAACAGTTTTGAGTCATAAATTAGTGCCTGTTTATTTATTTTTTTTCATTCTTCCCTTCTACTAAGTCTTTCAGTCTTTTGATGTCTCTAAATAATGATTACAAGTTTGCTAATTTGATATACAAGCATACTTATCAGTGGTGATCTGTCCATAGAAAAAGCTTTCCAAAATGCAAAATTTCATAATTCTTTGGGGGCAGTTTGTGCCCCCCTTTCCCTGTTAATGCCCTACCTGCCCCCCTGGCAAAACTTTGCTAGCTAGCTCCTCCCCTGCACAGTTACCAGCTGTCAGCTCCGTAGAAAAGGATCCTGGTGTCATTTGTCTCTCAAAAACAGTTCATAACTTCACTTCAACTCATTCATGTCACCTAAAAGGTAAACCTGTGTCTCCATCACCTGTTGAGCTCTGATGATTCAGTAAGGACAGCTCCTGGTTTCATCTTCATGTTTCCCTCTCACCACATATCCAAACTGATATCATGACCAGCAGCTTTTACGG
>VUQR01031151.1:0-19698 GCA_015108515.1 Hemichromis elongatus | reverse complement strand
CTTCAAAACAGCTGGTAGGACAAAGGTACCGTTTCCCTCCGGGGTGATCAGCCCATCCATGGAACTGTTGTTCAGTGACCACACGGACCACCCTGCTCGCAGCACCATTATTGTTGTGGAAGTTTTTTTCTCTTCCATTAAATAAATCCTGCAGACAAGCGGTGAGCGGTAGCTAACATTTTTTAATCAGACAAAGAACAGAAACAACCAGGCCTGGTGGAGAGTGCATGATCGCGGGGTGGACGATCAGCAGAGTCGCTCAGAGTCTAGGATGGCTCCCGGTTTAATACCTTCTCCAAGAACAAAAGGCAGTACACAGATGTTTCACACCTTAAGGTTCACACTCCCTTGCTAACTGCTTACAGTGGAATAAACACAAAAGACCCTTTCTGTCTGCTTCCTTACCAGACCCCCACTGTCTGTCTAATTGCATGAGTGTGAGACATGCTAACATGTAGTGGCACCAAGACATTATACAATAAAATAATGTGACTAATACACAAATAAAAGAAATTCTACTACACATGGTATTTATTTAGGCAGGTCACAAAGTTAAGCTCAGCCTCGATCCTGGCACATCAGCAGATATCAACTGCAGCCAGCATTAACTAATGACTCAGCTGTTTGTGCTTCACAGCAAATCTCATATAGGGTTCTTTATTTAAGCTGCACTGAGGTGCCACAGTTGCTATGCAAGCCACTTTGCAGCCCACAAACTTCCCAGCTCCTCATTCTGACTTATTCAGTGTGTTATATGTTGTCATTGCTCTGTTCTACGTCAGGCTCTCACTACTTATGGAAAGCCGAATGCGCAGAAAGCCTTATTCCATCATTCTATGCAAATGTAATGATAGCATAGAGGTCCCACACCACCACAATACCTGTTAAAATCATTGCAAATTTAAATAATCTTATATTCACTTTAGTGGTGCTGACTGAATGTGTCACGGCGTGGTACGCCGGTGTGATTTGAAAATGGACCCAAATGCACACACTGATGAGAGGAGCTCAACTTGGAACAACAGGCGAGCCTTTATTATGGCTGACGACAAAAGTGCAAAAAGACATGAACAGTGACGAGAGCTAAACTAAAACTGGGAACTCCAGAAACTATGTAAACTGCGACACGACTATGACTACTGTGAAGACTGGGAGAATTATGATGTGGGATAAACAGACGACCTGACAATGAACAGGGAAGACAGAGGACTTAAATACACACAGGAGGTGATCAGGGGAAGTGGAAACGCATGGGAAAACAGCTGACTAGAATAAACATGATGTGACAAATTGAAGCTGCTCTACTTAAGTCAGTTATTCAATAATTGGTATTCCTATGGCACACCATTAAAGTACACATATGTACATTTTCTGTTTTTGGAAAATCAATATACTGACCAGTCTCAGATCAGCTGATATACTGCAAGTAGATTGAATTACTCAAAACAAAACCATGTTAAAAGCAGTGGATTGAAACACACAAACATGGGAGCAGCTCTGCTTGCCAAGACATCCACATATACAGTCCTGGTAATAATCAATCTGGCATCTTAGCGTGATTGTTGGTGGTCCATTAAGCTGCTAGAGCGGCTAATGTACAGTCAGAGTGAGTAAAAACTCTAATGACCTCAGCTGAGTTGTTGCTCCTTAGAGCAGGTGAAATTAATACCGTAGATAGCCTACTGGGGTGTAACGAGCTGCAATTTAAATAAACGATTCTGACGGAGGCCGTCGAGGAAATCCAGAATCTGGTTTGAAAGAAAATGTTTGTTTTACTTTGTTAAAACTTAAAATAAAAGTTAAAATAAAGGTGAAGCTAGACTTTTTTTTATAGACCTGACCTCACCTACTCTGGGGGATACACCCCGCTGTGTGAGAAGCACATAGGTTGTCAGGTACTTCATGTACCTGCCAGCTCCCTGTCCAGTTAAAACACACTGTCTGACTATTTCTTTCTTTGCACCACAACAGCAGAATTGCTAAAATGAGGTCAAACTCTGGGTGTTTCTTCTCCGATCCCACAGGTGCATGCTCAACACAATTGACGGCCCGTCTGAGCCCGTCGAAGACTACCTGTGCGACCCGGAGGAGATGCCCTTGGGGGCCAGGGAGAGCCAGCTGCCCTGCCCTGAGGACTGTGTCCTCAGCGACTGGGGCCCCTGGAGTCGCTGCACCCTGGTGAGAGCTGAAACCACATCAGAAAGCAGCAGCTCAGCTGTCTGGCACAGAGCAGATAGGATACAGATTTCTGTGAAGTCCACTGATGTGTTTTTCTTGTTGGGAAAATTTTTCTTAGGTTCAGGAATTCAAAGCGTGGCTGCACTGTATCATTGTGAGCAGCGTGTGAATCTTTGTCAACAGGTTATTTCTCCTCCACCAAGGAGGAATAAAAAAGATATATGAACTGGGAAGGAGGAGAAAAATGGCTTATATATCACCTATATTACACTGTACTCACTGTGCATTCAGCAGGGAGGGAACATGATTTATGATAAAGATTCAGGAGCCACACACACACACACACACACACACACACACCTGGATATATTTCAGCAGTAATGTAGCAGCAAATATAAAAGCTGAGGCTAAAAACATTGCGGCTAATTTGTGAACATGATTTGGCAGACAACCAAAAATAGTCTTACAGTAGACCACCAATTCAGTTTGTAAAATTATTTCACTGTAAAAAAAAAAATTGGAAATTTGAAATAAATATCATTGATCTACACCTGAGAGTTTCCTATTCCGTGGCGACTTCAGATTTGTAAAAAGGCAGCGGCCCCTGATTTCATTACAGAAGCACAGCACACACCTACAGGCTGCAGCACACACGCAACGTTCGTTCTTTATGCAAAAAGTTCCAAAGGTGTCAGAACATCCTGTTCAACTCCTCCGCCCGACACCTCCGTTTGATGGTAAAAAGCCGCTTTAACTGCTCTGGTTTCACCCGCTGTTCTCGCAGCAGCACCCTGGCCATTGTTAATCACACCCCATTCTCTCCCAAAGTGCTTGACGCACCATCTTCCCACAATTCCAGTCTCGCCGTGGAGTCTGCAGTGGCACCAGCAGGGCCTCTCACATGTTTTATTCATCATGCCAGCAATGGAGTTATTCAAAAGGCTGTCATTTTCTCCCCCAACTCTCTTCTCTGCGAGCAATGACCGTGTAGAGTCTGGTGATTTACCATTCCAACAGAATATCTGTTTCAGCCCTCCTGTCAATTCCTGCTGGAACAAAAACATCGAATTCCACATTTTGGGAAAGAAAGAGTCTTATTTAAAGACATTCCTGCAGGCATAGGCAAGACATCAGAGAATATCTTAACATTAACATTTTAAATTAATCATGGCCCAATAACTTCATAAATAATTCTAACAGCTAAATTTGCACATTTAGTGCCTTCAATCAAACACATGAACACCATGACTGCAGGAACACTGTGACTTTGTTCCGGGTCAAGGATATGCCTCAATTCACTTCTTATCACTCACTACAATATGGCCTGTTTAATCATTTATGCATTCTAATGGCTCAGGTTTTTAATGGGAAGTCTCTGTTCCAGCCCTGTACCAGAAGTAACTATCGAGTGCGGACAGCATACACCATCCGACCCCCCAGCGTGGGAAGAGAGTGTCCAGACACGACCGAAAAGGAACCCTGCAGCCTTAACCTCAACTGTTTCAACTACTTCTACAACATCACAGGTAAAAGGAAATGTTGAAGAAGCCCAAGTTTACAGCATAACCCATGCTCGTCGCTAGGTTTAAAATGGCACACTGAGTCTCCCCAAAAATGATGTGCTGATATAAATGTCAAAGGGCGTTTTTGCTGGTTATATATAGAGAAACAATCATCAGCTGACAACAACTGTCAGGTGGAGAAAGAAAAGTGTCTCACAGTTTCATGGCTTTGACTGCCATGATGCAAGGTCTCTCTTGGAAATGAGATTTGATCTCAATGAGATTTTTTACCTGGATAAATGAAGGACTAATAAATCATTTAAAAAATGTCAGAGAAGGCACAGATTCTTGGGACTGTTAATGTTTTGTTGTGTTTGCTCTTTGACTATTGTGATTGTACACATTGTCTTGGAGAAGGTTCTGGCTCAATTAAGCCTTCCAGACTGTAAAAGCTAGCCCAGACTAACTGCTAATACCTGTTTTTTCCATTCCACCTGGAATCGGTATCCTTTATTTAGACTCCTTCCAAGTCCCATACAGAGAGCAGGTTTGTGACTTCCTGTGTCTTCCTCTACTCACATGGATGGCTGCCCTGAGCCTGGAGTTCTTCTTCCCCACTGTCGCCAGAGCACTTGCTCATAGGTGATCATCTGATTTTTGGGGTTTTCTCTGTTTTCTCTGTATTATTGCAGGGTCTTTACCTTAGAATATAAAGGGCTGAGAGGCAACTGTTGTTGTCATTTGGTGCTGTATAAATAAAATTGAATTGAATCAAATTGACCAGTGGAGCACGTTCAAGATTTGGACCCGGGTGTTTCACACCGGAAGCTGCTGTGGCGATGATGCATCTAACCAGTGTTATGTTCAGTTAATATGTAAATGTTCACCCATGCCATGGTGATGTAACTGCGTGGTGGCGTGGTGACGCAGGAGTTTCTTAAAATAGTAGAGATGTTTCAAAGCGCTATTAATCATAAGTCTTTACTCTGGAAAGTAAAAAGAATTATTCTGGCCATTTTAGGTTTGTCTGTGTTATTTCACTTCATTTCTGAGTGGATGAGGATGATTAACACGGGAATTGCGGCCCCCTGGCAGTCTGTATCATCACGCATTTCCTGAAAAAGGCAGCAGCACTGCTGCTTGTGTGATTTTTGGCTGCTGTCAGTTGTGTGAACCAAATCTGAACCAAATCAGTGACATGAAAATCAGCCCCTTAAATGTAAGCCTTAAGATGCAGCATCCATTTCAGATCGAGCCCCTCGGAGGATGAGCGATCAATAAACGGCTCATCTATTTTCTTTTTTTCATTATCCTTATCGCTTTTGTTTCATTCTAGTAGGATAATTGCAGACCATGCGGGGTCTTATCAAACCCTTGTATAATGGCAATGTAACGTTAATGGGTCTGTTTGGAGTCCAGCTCACAGCTGGTCTTCGCAATGCTCGTATCTAAAAGCCGGCTATTTGTTTGTTGGTTGTTTGTTTATCTCTTTAGCTCTGCTTTTCACTGGGAGGTTGAATAGGCACACATTATGTTTGTCTTCTCTGCAGCGACAACCATTAAAGCCTGCAAGAGTACACGTAAACCAGTTGGCTGCGGGCCACTGTGGTTAAATGCCTTGCTCAGTGGCACCTCTGCGTGTGACTGCTTTGAACAGAAAACATTTCTGATTAACTGTAAACAGAGAGATTTTCGAAATAGATTTGAGCTGGCAGTCTACCCGAGCCTCCCCCTCTAATCCTCGGGACATCACAGCTCCACCTCGCATGTCACTGAGGTTATGCTTCAATGTTTCATTTTGGAAATTGTAAGAAACAATTTCAATAGAAGCAAATAAAAGCAGAGTTTGGCACTCACTTAGTTTGGCAGCCCACCCTCCTGGTCTCTCTACTCTTTGGAAAGAGGTGACATATTATCCCAACTGCTGAGTTCACAGTGGCATGCAGGTATCCTGGGGTGTATGTACTTAATATATGAGCAGAAATTATTATTGGGTATTCTTTTTCCATTGTTGATGCAGAGATCATCCAAGCTGCTCCTTCCTGCAATGTCTCTCTCCTTTGCTCGCTGCCTTTCTCTCTGTCTCTTACTGTCAGTCTTTCTTGTTGCGATCTCCCTATTTCCAGTCCCCAGAGTGCCACAAAGCTCCTCAGCAGAAGGAGACACAATTTCCCGAGTTGAGCTTGCAAACGAGCTCACTGCAGCTAAAAACAGCCGCTCATCGCACGGCGCTCTTCGTGAGTGATACCTCAGCCTCCCTGTTGTTGCAAGTTTTTTTTTTTTCTTCTTCTTTTTTTTAAGCAACACAGTGGTTGTTTAAAGGCAGTGGCACCCCAAGTCTGGAATAAAATGCTGCCTTTTCCCTTCACAGAAGTAATTTTCTCAGGGTGCCAAGTTCTACTTCCTAAGCCTTTGGATGTTTCTGTTCAAGTTTATTGGACCGAATTTGTATTGAAGCAGCTTTTAAATTCTGCTTTTTTTTCAAAGGAGGCGACTCAAATCAGACCAAATGGCCACACAACGCAATGCCGTCATAAAAAGACACTGATGGCAGCCGGATTTATTGGATATAAGTGAGATGTTAGAAACCCTAAATGACCTCTTTGCAGACATCGGTTATCAAAAGCTATCTTCAACAGCCAGAAGCTATAAAGAGTCTGACTCCAGAAATACAACAAAACCTACACTGATTATTTTTAAAGAGGTGGCAGAAGGAGACGAAGAATATAATGCCACAAAGGTAATGAGCTGAAGTCAAACTTACAGTGTGGCAAGTACAAGGCATGCGCACTGCTCTGCTGAGTCATCTGGCAGCCTGAAATGGTTCATTTATATGCTTGGCATGTGTATCCTAAAAGGTCTATCTAGTTTCTCCTCTCAGATGGCTGGGAAATTTTAGTGTGTCAGCAGTGGAGCTAGTAATTAACTTGATCGTGTCGCACTGTGTCAATACGTCATATAAAAAAAAAATCGACCAATTAATTGATGTTTTATATAAAAATCCTTGTTCTTCTCCTTGCTGGGAGATGCTGTGTACCAGCGTACTGTATAAAAGCTTAAGGTAAGCAACTTTCAGAGTGAAATAAGACAGCATAAAGCGACAATGCATTTTTGTGTGCTCCCCCATAAAAAGCAGAAGACACACTACGGTTGTTTCGCACTGTTTGGGATTTATTCTCTCTGAAGTGTAAAGACTTCGTGACAGCTGAGGCATTTGAACACTTCTGAACAGCGTCTCCTTGTGTTTTGTCCCCTCCACATCATCCTGCTTGAACTGAAAATACATCCAAGTACAGAGGCAGAACACTTGTGAAAGGCTGGTTTCTTGTGACTTCAATGCTTCCTCCTCTTCTTTTCGCTTCCTGCTCTCATCTAAATCATGACACTCTCTCACCTGCCTTCCAGCTCTGCTCGCACTCAGGGTGGTAAAATCAACAGCTGCAACCTGCTGAACGCTGGTAAATATTTGATATGTGGTAAAGTTATGGGCTCTCAAAGCAGGCAGATAACAGTCGTATTGTAAGGGTCATTTGATGCTGTAAAACACAGTTCAGTTGATGCCAGGATTACCTTTTAGACAACAGCTTATTGGTGAATACTGCTAGTTAATAACCATATTAACATTAATCAAGTTAGTGCTGTTTCCTGTAACAAACCTACAGATCCTTATCACCCAACTTAGCAGTTCCCCTCATTTATTCGGAGCATTTAGCATCTTTCACCTCACTCTTACGGTTTCCAGCCTCCAAATGTGTTTGTGCACTCAGAGAGCTCACATCAAGGTTTTATTTGCAGAATGAGCAGCTGTTTTTGGTGCCAAAAAACCCCTTTTAAAAGACCCACAAAGCTAGCACATAGCAGGCAAATGTACCAAAGCAGTTTGGTAACTAAACAGCCAGAATTTTCTTGAAGTCATTTGTACAAAGTAAACCAAGCTGAAATGATTTGTAAAAACTTGGGTTTTGTCAACAAATATAACTCCAAATAAATGCTACTGTTAATTCGAAGCGGCTAGCATTTATTTCCTGCTGCCTCCAAGTGGCAAAAATTACAAATTGAGGACTTGTCTTACGTTAAGGCTTTCTCGCGAATTCACTTGAGAATTGAAAGCAGAATTGTTCAAATTGTTGTGGTACCCTATAATAAAAGAAATCAACTTTCAAAAGAATTTGCATAATGGAATAATCCAACTTTGACACATTTGGGAGCACACGGTCTCAGTTCAATTAAATTGCACGTTTAACACTTTCAGTGCAAATCATATCTGTTCAGATCATATTTCAGAACTTATTTACAGTTTCCTTAAAGATTTGGGTGCCAGACTTGATTTGCTGCCTAAAGCTTTTGAACAGTTCTTTGTTTTACTGCCAGTGCTGTTGGTGAGCCTTTTCTAGAGTCTCACGGATAGAGTTGAGGGTAACTTTGCCGTGCTGTCTTTGTGCTGGATTATTCAGCTTTGTTTATTTTCAGTTATTTGCTGAAAACAAACTGAAATGAGTTATTTAAACCACAGCAGATGCCAAGTCTTTGCATATTTATTCAATGTATTATCTGGTGTTATTTATCATTTTCTCTGAGTTGCTCAGAAAGCTTGACATTTTGCATTTTGTGAGTGTGGTAAAGAAAAAGTAACAAAGCGAGATTGTTTCTCTATACAACTTTTCTGATTATTTCGTAGGCTGCTTGTACTGTGCAAAAATAAATCCTGGTAGTATTAAAAAAAAAAAAAATCATCATGCTGGGCATCACTACAAAGTACAACCAGAGGTTCCCAGGCTGTTGCTGCTGCAGACAGTGAATGTGCCTGGAGTCAGTATTGAAAATGAAGTTTTACAAACAAGCATCAGGACCTGTGTTAGAATCACTTGTGTGATCACATTTAGATGTATACTTGCAATTTCACTACCATCCTTAGAATGTGCATTGTGTCGAATACTGCAAGCATCCTATTCAGCAGGCCCAAATGTAACCGTTCACCGTGAACAAACCATCAACGGCCATCAGATCAGGTGTATGCTGTAGCACTTTTCTTCTACATTCTCACTGTTGCACATAGAAATTTCTCTTCCAGGACTAGACTGTCATTTTCGAGCTTCACTCCTAACACCCTGAACTGTCTGAAGGAGACCCTTTGGAACCAACTTCTTGACATGAACCAACATGGCAGCTCACAGCTTGTCTTTACAAGCAAGTTTTTTGGCTTTTGGCTTCTGCTCGCCTGCCTTTCTCTGCAGATTTAACTTCTGAATTTCAAGTTGAAGAGCCTCATTTTGACAATGCAGAAAATCCAGCTTACGTTGCAGGTGGTATTTATATAACAAGACTTCCAAACACAGGCTAGGAAGAGGTCTGCCACTGGGTATTAGGTGACGTCTTCAAAGGTGGTCATCGCAAAGTGCTGTTCATATACACTAGGCACAACCACAGTGCTGTCTACAGTGGCCATTCTAAATATTTGTGTTAGTAATTTTAGTGGTAAAACTAGTCAAAGTGTGAATATCTTTTGTTTCTCTTCAGACTGGAGTACGTGTCAGCTGAGTCCAAACGCTGTCTGTGGCAGCGGCATCAAAACCCGGATGCTCGACTGCGTTCGCAGCGATGGCAAATCGGTGGATATAAAATTCTGTGAAGAGGTGAGACTGAAATTTTACTTTCTTTGTTTGACACACAATTTTTTTTTTTCTTAATGACGTGATCACATAACTCATTAAAATATATTATCGCACCGTTCCAGTACCATTCAGCCCACAGCAACATGAAATATTCAGGAGTTTTCCCATGCAGAGATTGTTGTCGTTGCTTCTGGCTGGGCGTTTTATTCATTCATAATGTGTCGAGTCCGTGTAATTGTAGCTGGCGGGTTGTGGCAGAGCCTTCCCCACAGCTATTTAACCCTTGGCCCACTTCATCATCTGGCTCATTCACAAAAACGCACTGTGTCGGGATGGTTTTCACAGCAGCCTTTATAATCCAATTCAGCTGGCCGGAAGCTGCCCGGCAGCCTGCCCTTTGCCAGAGCGGAGACTTCTGGGTGTTGCAGTACTGAGAGGTCAAGTCGGTGTCAGGCCATAGCAGATTGAGTTTGCAGTGTAATGACTGGTTGTGTGTTATGTGAATGATTTGATGATGTGTTGTGCTGCAGATGAATTTGGAGAAGAAGTGGCAGATGAACATCTCCTGTGTGGTCGAGTGTCCTGTCAACTGTCAGCTGTCGGAGTGGTCGGTCTGGTCGGAGTGTTCACAGACCTGCGGTCTAGAAGGTGAGAATTTGAGACGCACATTTTTGTCCCGAGAAGTTTCCAGTGCCATCAAAATCCGGGAGGGAGTAAGAAATCTGTAACCTTTCACAAACAAGACAACCTTTATAAACACTGCGCCTTCTTTTCACCACTAACTGCACTTAATCTTAATCTCAATGGAAGTAAATATCACTGATTTACCTCCATTGTTGTTTTCAAGTGCAATAATGAGATTACACTGGAGTAAAGACAAATGCCAACGTAAACAAGTAAACGAGATAAATTAGTTCACGCAAAATAATGAAGCACATATTCGTTTAAGATGGTCTATAAAAGTTTTAAGGCGTGTTATAAAAGAGCATGCCAGATTGTAAAGCTGCACTTCAGTCTTAATGGCAAATGGCCAAACGCAGATTCTTGAATTTGCAACAGACGACTGAGGCTAAAACAGCTGAAACAAGGGCACCCTTGTAATTCACCTGGTAGAGCAGGCGTCTCAGGTACCATGTACCCCATTTGCTGTGTGTCACTCATGCTCTCTCACCTCACTTTTCTGTGTGCGCTACACTGTCCTATCAAATAAAAAATAATGGCCATTTCCAGCCGCGTCACATTTCTGCTGCTGTCTCTACATTTGCTATTTATCGGTTGAAAAAAGAAGATCCAGTTGTGATAACAGAGCTAATATTGTTTTTACCTCCTTAGTCTGTCTTTACTGTAGCAGGAACTGCCAAACAGTCAGTTTTTAGTACTTTTGCAGGTATACTATACTCTGTCTGTCTATGCAAGATGCAGTTTTATGCAAACTCTCGGCAGCTTTACCGAGCTTACAGGTGTGTACTTGGAATCATAACGCAAGTTAAGTTTATTTTTGGGTGTGGTCTAAAACTCATTCTTCTCACAGTTTGTGTGACCACATATTAGAGTGTGGTCAACAAAACATATTTATCTCAGGTTTTATCTGAGAGGATTTTTATTTCTTGGAGAGTTTGAGATATTCCTTATTTATTTCATACTAGGCCTTCACACAAACGTGTGAAACAAGCCGTTTAAGCTTCTCCTCCTCCCTTTGCACAGGTGTCGAACTCCAGGCCTAGAGGGCCGGTGTCCTGCAGGTTTTAGATGTTTCCTTGATGCAACACAGCTGATTCAAATGGCTAAATTACCTCCACACTGTCTTGAAGTTCTCTTAATGAACTAATCATTTGATTCAGGCGTGTAGACCCAGGGTGAGAACGAAAACCTGCAGGACACCGGCCCTTCATGCCTGGAGTTCGGCACCCCTCCTTTAGTGTTTTGTTCTGATGGAATGGCTCTCACAAACAGAAGCGAAGAAGTGTTGATGAGAAGTCAGGAGGAATAAACCACCTAAAACAGGAGATAAAGTGCATCGAAATTAACTTAATTTCAGAGTTTTTCTCTTTTTCTAACTGACTGTTTTTAACTGAAACACATTAACCCGTATTAGTAACAATTCCAACAAAAGGTTTCTACTTCTGTTTGTTACTGTGGGCCACATACATGGTATGTACACACTGTACCAAAGCATGTGTTTATAGAAGAAGCACATCTCAGACATTTCCTGCTCCCCCCGGAGACATTTAGCTAGAAAAGCTCCCACAAACAAAACAGAGGCAGTCTTTATTTAAGACAAAGTTACTGCGTTTTAGTCTTTCCAGATCGCCATAGAAAATGTGTCGTCCTGTTGCCTGGTTGTTGTTCCGGCAGTTCACACAATTGATTGTGTCCCATTATATCTTCCTGCTCCTCAGGGCCGGGGGAGCCCTTTGAAGAAAGGGCGCTACAGCAAAAGTTGATAAATCAAAAGGAATAAGATACAAAGGTTTTTTTGTAAGAAAAAAGAAAAAGGGCAAAGGCGGGGACCTTATTTGATGTGGGTTTTTGTGTGTGTGTGTGTGTGTGTGTGTGTGGGGGGGGGGTATTGGAGTGGGATATGAAATTGTACCGTTTGCGTGTGAATGTGTAGGAACGCTGGTTGTTTTTATGTGTTGAAAGGCAATGTAGGTTGGTAAAGGTGGGTTTTGAGGTGAGCACTTTGCTGGATTGTCAGCGTGAAAATGTAAGTGGAATATGCAACAAATGGAGGGTTGTGAGAGTTGAGAGTGGGCAGTTTAAAGCAGGTAGACGGGAAGGTTGCTTTTAGAAACGTGTGCGAAGGGCTTCTATGTCGAGTCTTTCAGTTAATTCATAGCATCAATTCTGCACTTAAATCAAATGGTCTCCGGGGTTCTGCGATGAATTGGATTTATTTAAAGAGGTTTTTCTGAGTGATGTGGAATAAAAGCCTTTTTACTCAAGTTGACCAAGAACTAATCAAGATGGCAAAGGGAAAAAAGGTGCAGTATTTCATGCCATTTACAAACTCCTGCTCTGTTATGTGAAGTGCTATTGTGCGCAGCACGATTAATTTAATGCATTCAAAACAAACACAAACACAAATTTAAATGAGCTGTTTATAGAAGGAATGGATGACTGCTGTGTGGTACACCACAATGGTCACTGCAGGTGTTTTGGTGTTTGGCTTATTGTTCAGAACAAAAGTCTGATTGAACTTTGCATTAATTGTATTGTTTTATCAAGAAACCAAAAGCTCCAGAGGCTTTGGAGAAAAGAAAACCCTCCTGACATTAATCTTCTCTCACGCTGGTAAAACAAAATGCTCAGATTTCAGTGCTGTGGTGGAGAGTTCGCTACGCAGGAACCTGTTATTAGCCAACTTTGGTTCTACTTAAAGAAGTAAAAGTGACTGTTTTGCTTTAACTTCTCATATTAAGTAAATCTTGACTTCACAATGTAGCGTCTTTATACTATTGACATTGTTAAAACTAAGGATTGGTTCCCTATAAGCCTTACTTTCACTGTGCTGTCTGTTCCTGAATACATTTCAAGAGAAAACAATGGCAAGTAGAAGAGTAAAGGGACAGGATTTTTTTTTTTTTCCAAGAAGAAAAAAAGGATCCAGTGGATGTCCTGCCCCAAACCCAGTTAGCAAACCGCCGCCTTCAGGCTGCAGCATGTGTAGTAGGCCTTGGGCTGCTCAGAGAAACCAGACAATGTAACAGGAACGTTTACAGTGTGTGCCATCATTGGACGCACAATCAAACATACCTGCCTTCAGTGATCCAAACCAGAACACAAACATTGGTTCGTGACAGTTGTAAAACTCACCCACACACACATAAAACCACTCACACAGATACACACTGAGTTACTATTCAGATTATGCACATCTACCATGTCATACAGTTACTAAAAAAAGGTTTAAAAAGTATTAAATTGTGTCAGAGCTTGGATGTTTTTGGTCTCTGTGAGAATTTTGAACAAGATTACGCTACTGCACTGTTATTACTTCGTCAAGTCCTCTAAAAATCAAGAGTGAACAGTTTTCTGTGCAAAAGGAACAACAACAGCACCAACACAAGCAAGCCTAACCCACATTAAAGGTGGCTCCATATAATTTTGACACTGCCCCCTGGTGACAGTACACAGCTACAACATTTAGACGATGGTCTGCAAAACTCTGCGTAACATCAGCGCACAGCATTAACACCAAATGGCTGGAACGATATGATTACTCCTGGTGATTTAAGCTCATTACTTGGACATCTTTAGAAGGAAAAAAACAGGGGTTTCATTTTCCATTCACGATAACAATGATAATCTTGTTTTCATTCACAGTAGGGAACGCATTTTGAAGTGAAGGTCTTAGAAAATCACAAATTAAATGTGCTTACGTGTGTAAAGACAGCTCTGGGATTTGTAAAGGTTCAAGAGTGACACTAACCTGTTTCCACTAAATCAACAATCAACAAAATCCTGCTTAATATGAGATTGAGAGAAAACCAGAGATAAATATAACCTGTGTGTTTTTTGGGGGGGGTTTTTACACTCCAGGTAAGATGTGGCGACAGCGGTCGGTGGTTCAGGCTTCTCAGGGCGACGGCCGACCGTGCCCTTCTCAGATGGAGCAGTGGAAACCCTGTCCTGTCCGACCCTGCTACCGCTGGCAGTACAGCCCCTGGTCCGAGTGTCGGGTAGAGGTATGTCAATACATATAAAAATTATACCATAATCCAGGTACATTAAACATTAATAATTGTATCGACCTCTGTCAGCTACAAGAAATGGAGCTCGGGCTCAGCTGAGATCAATACTCTAAAAGAGTCGGAGCCAGAAGGTGGATTTTAGGAGGGTGAAGTCTAAGAACCTGATAAAAAATAATGGAGTCTTTAGTATTGATGAACAAGCTCATCATTTCCCCACTCATACGGCTATTTTGAGAGATGGACAGTAAAAAAAAATCAATCTAATGCATCTTTAATGCTGATGCATTACTGTAAACCAATACGTTTGCCAAGAAATCTGGCAGCCTGTACACTTCATTTTGCATCGTGTGGCACCTGGTCAGATTAATAAAAGCGTCCGGTGCAATACTTTATGACGTAAAGCAAAACTTTGCAAGAATAAATGTGGCTTTATGGGGACACACAGAGACAGGTAATGTCATCTGTTACTAACATCCTTTGCTGCCCCTCACTTAACTTGATCACAAAGGAAGTGTCTATAACCTCTGCCTTCCTCGCCTGTGTCAGAGTGAGAGGCAGAGACAGTTGACATTTTATTAAATGTACTCTGCATTCACTTTAGAAACAGCCAAACCATCCTGTGGGTAGTAACCTCTTATCAAACTCCAATCAGGACCCAGCCTGTTTTAGACTCCCAAATGATATTACCTAATCAAGCAAATGCAAATATTAGAAGAAAATGTATCAGATAAGACGATCATGTGAGATATTTTGTTCTTTCACAAACAAATATGAAGGACAGTTTAACTCCCACGCAGGAAAGAGACTGAAAGTATATGGGTAAACTTATCTTTCTTATACTTTAGAAATACATTTTACTAGAGCCCTATCTCTATTTATAAAACAAAATAAGACAATAACAATTCCTCATTTAATCCACCAGGATTAAATATATCACTTAATTGTTTGCAAGTGATATATCTTCAAGGCCTCCCTTGAGAGAAGTTTCTTCTCTCTATCCCTTCCACTCTTCAGTGTCCCATACCTTCAAACCACGGGCAGTAGACACTCTGTACTGCCTGCCTGCCAATAGAAGGTTATTTCCAATACTGCTTTTGTGTTTTCAACTCCCCAGCAGTCTTACCCACATAATAAAATCCATTTTAACAAGTGGTCTACATGTGCAGTCCTGCATGAGATGCTAGCCCTGACCTTAATTTTCTGCCTGTATCCGAGTGTGGAAAATGGTCCCCTTTAATCATTTGTTACAGTTCACACAATTTCCAGACGAACGAGAGCTTAAAAAGTAGGGGTTTAACTCATCCATGTTTGTATTTGTGCTCTCTTTTGTTTCTGTAAAAATACAAACCGCTGTATGCAGTGCAAATATATAGAACATATTATGTTTTAAGCAACACTACGTTTCCAGGTCAGGTATGCTGCCTTGCTGAGAAGCTGGAGGTGTGCAGCTTAATGCCTGCAGCTTTTCATCCTACAGCTCAGCTCAGTGATGCTTTTTTTTTTTCTCTTCTCTTAAAACATCTGAGATGCATAAACACTTTTGGTGCATTTGTTTGACTTTAGCTTGTCAATTCAAATGGCAGAAGTTTAATTTACTAGGATTATTAAACTGTCATCAGATTGCTGCAAGTTTGTGTGTCACCCCCTTCCCTCATTCACCACAAATGCACTGGCAACATAAACAGCTAGACTTTTACACTGGTTTTTAGAAGAGGTGTATTTTGTTTATGTTATCTTTTAACTCGTCACCTTCTGTGGTCTTTATGTCCTGTCAGAATGTGGTTTGTGGACACGGCATGCGCTTCAGGAACCTGTCCTGCTTCGTGTCGGACGGCTCCAGCGACGATGAGGGCAGCCTGGTGGACGAGGAGCTGTGCAGCAGCCTGGAGGTGGCCGTCGACGGAGACAAGCAGATCAGACTGAAAGAGAGCTGTATCCTCCCATGTCCAGGTAACAATGCTGACTTCAAGGTCTCAGTGGTAATTATTTGTTGTTTAGGCTGCATGAGCAACCTTGGAAGGTCATGTCCAAACACGGAATAGAAGCAATTAGACACACAGTCCACTGTCTTTAAAAAAAGCTCTCTAATCAAAAAAGTAAAAGATTAAAATAAATCCATTATGGCTTTACTCTTACTTTACTTTTAATTTAATTTTCTTTAATCAAAATGTGAATAAAATAGCTCCTCCAAATCTGCCTTTTGCCAGACAAGTAATAGTAAGCTATGCCAGCAATATCAGTCTCTGTCAATAAAACTGATCACGCATAAAGTACCCACGAAGAGTCTATAGACTTACTAAAAGACCCCCTTAGTTTTTGGATTTATTTTTTTATTAGCATTTAGATTGTTGCCACGTTGCCAGGAGTAATCAACTTTAAACCAGAGGGTTATCAGTGCTAATCAGTGCTAACCAAGTAATAAAACTGCAATTTCACTAACCAGAGATGGAGCACAAATTATTGGAAGGGCTATGCTACACAGCAATCTGCAATATTTGTCAGATAGTTTTGATAAAATAACCCGCTAAAGCACTGATAACCCTAACAGGAGGTCCAGTTCAATGACTGGAATTAGTCAGCTGTGAGACCGAGCAGACAGAATAACACGTCTGTCAGTCACAGAGGCCAAACTTTAACTGTACAGTTGTTATGAAGGGGTGTGCTATGCTGTGAACATGTTAATTTCATATCTGTGAAATTGGGCGTTTCTGCATCAGCCTCAAGTGGCCACCAGAGGAGCTGCAGTTTCAGCACTTCAACCCCAGATGCTGCTAGCAGGAGACAGAGTTAGAAATAGCATTAGCCACTAACATCAACCTTACTTGAGTACTTGATGTCGTGCACTGAAGATGCTGATGCGTATGTGTCAGTTAGATTGAGTCTTCAGGTAAATACATCCTCATACATCATCATATCTGTAGAAGGTGATTCAGACTAGAGTTTACTAATTATCTGTCTATTAAAGTAGTGAATTAAGGCTTTTATCCACAGAGCAGTTTTTGTGCCGTGCACTTTCTATACAAATCCAATGAAGCTCAGTGTATCAATGCTCAGTGTAAAAACACCTTCAGCGTTCAACAGCTTTCAAACCTTCTTTCTCACAAACCAATCAGAATCAAGAAGGGGTGGGAATTATGACATCAGCATTTTAAATAATGGCAGATGAGCTGTTTTTGTAAGACGGCAGTGCGCAGTGTTTAAAAGTGGCGCATGTGGACACAGACCCCGGAACTGTTTTATGTTGCTGCTCTCAGCTTCAACGAGTCAGTCTCCATGCACAGCACAGTCGACACTTCTCAGCAGTCTGATGTATACTACAGGGATGCCATTATGAGCACTTAAATACACATTAAAACAGGCTTTGTTGTAACTTTTAAAAGCCAAGTGAAATGAGGTTCCTAAATGCGTTTGGCAGTTGTTATTTGGGATGCTGAACGTTGGTTTTGCGTGTGGGTTTGGTCTCAGTATTACCTCAAAACTCTAACAGAGCTCACTCTCTCTCATGACCTCTAAAATGAGAAGCAGCAGCAGCATAGCTCAAGGCAGAATAAATGGACTACATTATAACCAAAGCTTTGTCTAACTGTGCTTTTTTATGGGAATTTCATTTACTTTTGGGTTTTCTATTTCATCGCCTGTATCAGCTCTTGTCTTCTTCGCCTTTTTAAATCATGACAGCTTTACTCTGCATACGTGCGGGTTTTCGATTTACTTCCTGCTTTATATCATTTTCTCCAATTTCACAAGGTGTCTATCTCCAGCTGTATGTCACAGCTGCTTCTTTTCACCTCTCGCAGCATACGAGGAGAGTAAAACACGCCGAGGTTATCGTTAGAGCGACAGTCAAAAGGGCGATCGCTCACAGTCCTCCCCAGAGCACAGCCCTGCTAGTGTGTTGGAGTGTCCGGCCAAGCCAGAGGCACAGCCGTCAGGAACTGTTTCATGTGGAACGCACAAAATATTTGGACCACCTGCTCTTTCAGTGAAATAGACAGAAAGGAGAATCTAAATGAAAGCTGTGACCCCTACGATTCAATAGATTCCATTTGTACAGCAAAGAAACCTAGACGCAAAATAACTCAAACCCACTCACACATACAGTGAGAGAGATAAAATAATATTTAAAAAAAAAAAGGTGCAATCAATAATCTGTGTGGGCGAGATAACAAAAAATCCTGAGGGCTTGAAATAAAAAGACAAGATGGCAAGCCAAGATACGACTGCACTGAATAACAATCGGCTGTACAGAGAAGTGTAGATTTTATTCATTTATTCACCTCACATGTGAATGGAGATGCTGATTAAGAGGAGAATAGATTGAAGATGTATTTGTGTTTTGATTGTAAGAAAGGCTTGGGTGAAGCACGGTGCAGCAGCAGCAACAGCAGCAGAGGCATGAGCCAGCTAAAACAGCACACCTTATACTCAAAGGCAGCTCGAATTGATTTATGCATGTATGTGTAATATTGTTAAATAAGTCCAGACAATAAAAGGTCAGGGAAATTCAACTCATGAGTGAAGAGAGAGAAACAAATAAGGCCTTTATTGAAGCATTAAGGCCAACACAAGCTTCACGAGTGGGCTGAAATCTCCTGCTCCGAATGACAAAAGTGGCCTTAAATATACACTAGATACAGGGCGGGGCTTTGTGAGAGAGGAGATCTGAGGCAAAAAGCATCCACTTGATAAAGACGAATGCTTTTTGAGCCAGCCTGTTCATTAGCCTACAAAAATGGAAAGTTTAACGGGAAATAGCTGGAAATCCGAAATTAGTCTTGGTGGTTGAAGCGGGTGCCTGGAAACGATTGACGATCAAACGGCCCTTTTGCCCTTAAACTTCATTTAAAAGTCTTACGTCGCTTGCTTATACCTGTAGACACCCTGATTACCTGAAGGCAGCACTCTGGGATGATGACAAATAAATGAGTTTGCCAAGTGTATTGTTATCCCCAATTATGTTGGTTGGAGCTGTAAACGTAGCCAAATCCAATAAAGGGCAGGAGAGAGGAACTAATCATACCATGACCTCGACTGCATCCAGGACCAACAGGCCTTTTTTTAATATAACCTCTGATCTCACAATGGACTTAGCTGAGTAATGATTTGGAAGTGACAAGTGGCTCCTATTTAAGGCCGTAAGCTAATTAGATGTACACGGCAAAGAGTACAAAGTGCAGTACTGTTTATTTTTGCTCCTTATTCTGTCAAGGTTTTAGTTCTGGAAAGAATTCAAAATGACAAACCCCACTAAATCCTTGCAATGTAACTCGAGCATGTGAAAGAGTCCAAAGCTTTGCTGATCACAGCTGTTTTCAAAGATGGCTTACAGTTTAGCTTATAAACATCAGACCACACTCTTGTGTTGTGCTCATTTGTGTGTATTGTTCAGGATTTTACAGCCTTGTGTAGTATTTACCATCTAAAATGTAGATTTGGCTTTTGTGATTATACCTGTATTCATAATCACTGTGTCTCTCATCTGATTATATCATAAACAAGCCGATGCCAGGACGGCCATAGTTAGACTCACTTTCCAGTTTACGAGGTCCCTCTTTCTTTCTAGTATTTACACCAGGAGTGTAAATAAATTCCTAGAGTGGCCACTTTAGGATTGCCCCAAAAGCAAATCAGTGCTTATTGACTTCCATTTTATCGACAATAAATCCCCGTGCGCTCCCGACTCCCGTGACGTGTCCTCCTCCCAGTGTTCGT
>VUQR01031150.1:0-14116 GCA_015108515.1 Hemichromis elongatus | reverse complement strand
TTTTGTTGTTTTTTTTACATATATATAATCTAGTTAGAGAAATTTAAGAGGTTTATACAAAAAAGTTGCACAAAATTGTTTCCAACTACAGGAAATTTATTTTAATTATCTTTATATCTTTTTTTTGAGATGCACCAATTTTTATATACTGCAGGAAAAACTAAAATAAATATTATAATGCATATTTGCAAAAAAAAGTTCTAAGCATCCCTGAAACTAAACAGAAAAGCATGAAGTCAAATATAACGTTTAAAAACACCAGTAGAGGCTTATAAGGCCCTGAAGGTAAAAACTACACTTTCCGTCACTTCCGGTTTCGGACACGTGATAATTGGCGCTGATGTTTACTTCAACGCAGAAGGTGTTATGAACAGCTGATCGGATCGGCAAAGCGTGTTTCTGGAATATTATGTCTTTGTTGCTGCAAATGCTTTTTATGCAGTTTTTGCAAAAACTTATGTGGAAGGAAACAGTGACCCAGGACAAGCTGATGGCATAAGATGCAAGTCCAACTCCTCCGGTTTCATATGCAAAAACAAATGATTACTATAGCTTATGTGGTTGCAGTTCTACAGGGTTTTAAAAATAGTTACGCAAAACGTAGTGTTATGACCTCACTATCCTATAAACGACTTAGTTTACTGCTTATAACAAGAAGAAGCCTTTGTAGGAGCACAACATTCAGGAACACTCCTTACCATCTTCCAGGAACTGAATGTCAGATGTGTCCAGGTTGTGGTCTCTCTCAAACAGCTGTTTACCTGGTGACAGATTGCACAATGTTCAATCTGGACAAACATGTCATCAGCGCTACAGTTTTGGATGTCGTTGAGTAACACCATGTACCTGTCAGTTTGGGCTTTCCTGCCTGCTCCTCCTCTTTCTGTTTTTTTCTCCTCAGTTCAGACATTTCCAGCTCAAACTTGGCTTTCCATGCCAGGAAGTTCTCAATGGTTACCACTGTTCCCTGGAAAGCCACCTGTCGAAAGCACTTACTGTTATAAAACTAAATTAAACCTTTGTTGACTACATGCATTACTTAACACTCAGCTTATACTCAAGTAACGTCAAGAGTGAATCATCAATAAATTCAGGCTGGACTCTACCTTCTCAGCTTCCTGTGCCTCTTTCTCTTTCCTCCGCTTTTCCTCT
The DNA here is from genome assembly GCA_015108515.1 of Hemichromis elongatus. Taxonomy (NCBI): domain Eukaryota; kingdom Metazoa; phylum Chordata; class Actinopteri; order Cichliformes; family Cichlidae; genus Hemichromis; species Hemichromis elongatus. Next base: position 12,964 of record VUQR01031150.1, on the reverse strand, counting down.
TCTTGCCTATTTTTCATCAGATCAACAATTGCATTAAGTTTCTCCTGAACAGCTGTCACCAGCGTGAAGATCATCACCATGCCCAAGTTTTCTTCTGCCTGTAGAGTGAACAAAATCATACAAAGACTGTATTGCTAGAGCCATATTTCACCAATTGTCCAAGAACAGAATAACACCTTTGGTTCACATATTTTTATTTCTTTGTTTGTTTTATTTGCAATAGGAAGCTACCAATACGGAGAGGGAGAGACCTAAATTTCTATTTTTATTATTACCGTGTAGTTTAAGGAGCTTGGAACAAAAGGTTCTGTAAGGTTCATGAAGATGCTTCCCCTCTCATCTGTGAAGCTTCTTCAGTTCAGCTAAAAATTAATATAAAGTTGAAAGTAAGGGCCTGAAAATTTGCACATTTTCTTATTAAGTGTATCTTTCACCTGATGAGTTCTTACTTGGCTGTCCCAGACAAGTCTGAATAATTCCAACACAGCCATTCAATGTTTTTTCTTAATTTTTACTACTTTCTACAGTGTACATACAAACTGAGGACATCACATATATGAAGCAGGACATATGAAATTATGTAGCAAAGAAAAAATAAACAAATAACTCAAGATTTTTTTATATTTTAGATTCCTCAAAGTAGCCGCCCTTTGCTTTGTTGACAGTTCAGCAAACGTTAATGAGCTTCATGATGTCATCACCTGAAACGGTTTCACGTCACAGGTGTGTCTGTCAGGGTTCATCTGTGGAATTTCTGGCCTGTAGCTGGGACCATCAGGTGTGTTGTGCAGAAGTCACGTTGGTGCACAGCTGACAGCCCTGTTTGACAACTGTTAGAATTGATATTATGGCAAGGACCAATCAGCTAAGTAAAGAGAAACGAAAGAGTCCGGAAAAATTGCTAAAAAGTTGAATGTGTCCCCAAGTTCAGTCTGACATGAGGACCGCCCCAGGGAAGGAAGAGCAGGAGTCCCCTCTGCTGCTGAGGATGAATTCATCCGAGTCACCGGCCTCAGAAATCACAAGTTAACAGCAGCTAAATGCCACACAGCGTTCCAGTAGCAGACACATCTCTACATCAACTGCTCAGAGGAGACTGTGTGAATCAGGCCTTGATGGTCAAATAGCTGCTAAGAAACCACGACTAAGGAAAAACAACAAGCAGAAGAGATTTGTTTGGGCCCAGAAACACAAGGAGTGGACATCAGACCAGTGGAAACCTGTGCTTTGGTCTGATGAGTCCAAATGTGAGATCTTTGGTTCCACCCACCGTGTCTTTGTACGACACAGAAAAGGTGAAGTGATGGTCTCTCCATGCATGGGTCCCACCGTGAAGCATGAGGATGTGTGACGGTGTGGGACGTCTTTGGTGGCGACACTGTTGGGGATTTGTTCTAAATTGAAGACACACTGAACCAGCATGGCTACCACAGCACTCTGCAGAGACATGCATCCCATCCAGTTTCCATTTAGTTGGACTATCATTTATTTCTCAAAAGCACAATGACCCCAAACACAGCTCCAGGCTGTGTAGGGCTATTTGACCGAGGAGAGTGATGGCCTGGCCTCCACAGTCACCTGACCTACACCCAGTGGAGATGGTCTGGGATGAGATGGACGCAGAGTGAAGGCAAAAGGGCCAACAAGTGCTGAGCATCTCTGGGAACTCCTTCAAGACCGTTTCAGGGTACGACCTCATGAAGCTCAGAGACAGAATGCCAAGATTGTGCAAAGCACATTAAAAAAGCAAAGCGTGGCTATTTTTAAGCATCTAAAATACAAAACATGTTCTGAGTTATTTCACACTGTTTTATTTACTACATAATACCACATGTGCTCATTCATAGTTTGGATGCCTTCAGTGAGAATCTACAATGTAAACAGTCATGAAAATAAAGAGAAACCATTAAATGAGAAGGTGTGTCCAAACGTTTGACTGGTAGTGTACGCCCTTTATAAAGCTTACGTCAATCCGGCCACCATCTATATTTACAAACTAAGACAGTTTTTGTCTCGGTCCTTATTTTATTTTGTTGTATTTATCATGGGACACCTTAAAGGTCGGTCCGTGAAAATATAGTGTGACATTAAACCGGTCCGTGGAGCAAAAAGGTTGGCACCGCTGATGTAAGGCACCGTGCTTCCATCTAGAGCATCTGGAAAGATCTAGAAGCCACTAATTAGCCTCAACCAGCACCCTACCCACGACTGCCCAGACAAATGAAATGACACACCTGCTGTTGTAATAGTGTGAGGATATCTTCTGTGTCACTCTCCTCCAAGTTCTCCTGGGAATAGATTTCCCACAGCGGCGGCTCATCTGGGTACTTGTCTACATATGTAAACTTTAAAGTCGTTTCCACAGCTGCAAAAAGACAACAGACAGTTCTCCAACTTTACAAGTGCATCTCAACATGTTCTTTTTATAATTTAACCCATAGAACTTTCATTTATTCGTTTGATGTAAAGTGAAATAGGGTGGATAACTTGTATCCCCCCAGCTTAGTGCTTGTATATTAGGGTGTTCCCTGGTGGACGAGAGGGTCATGTAACGGGTATTTTTTTTATTTCTGGTTATCAATCAACAATGAGTGAGTGTATTTTGCTTCACACCTCTCTTTCTTAGGTGACTATGTGGAGCTGTGACAGTAAGATTGTTGGTGCCTGTCATGGTGCTAATTACTGAACCAGATGGTTGGCACTGGAGATGAAGGGAGCCGTTTAGCTGAAGGACTTGGAGGAATCTTCCGAGGATTTGACCCACCAACTTTCCAAATACCACATGTTTACTCTACCTCCCGAGCTAGAGCCACATCACAGAAGGGAATTCATCCCTTGTAGCCACAGTGAGCACTGGGTTCACATTGCCAGTTGGAAGCTGGATCCCACTAGTAACACCAATTCTGTTCACATTTTTTCAAGGCCACAATTTCTAGACACAACCAAGTGGGCGAGGGTTTCTTGGTCACGTCTTTCCCCTTCACACGCACTTCTTGTGGCCTCATCAAGTGACGACTTCCAGCCTGCAGTTGGCAGCTGAGTGAAAAGTGGCTGGTATGAGAACTAGCACTTCCTAATCTGGGACCATGGTCCTCAGGTGAAAAAGAGTGGAACGCCCAATATAGTAATATTAAAATATTACATTTTCAGTTTGAGTACATTTCTTTTCAAAGGTTGTCAGAACCACTGGCCTTCCAAATAGTAGATGACCTGCTCTGCCTCGTGACTTACAGCTACCACAGCCGTTACTGAGACGGTGAGTTCAACGTTTCTGTAGCATCTAAAAGAACAACACTTTACTGTAGCTGCCATAAAAAAATGTTTACTTTACTAAAGCTGGTGGAAGGCATTAATCAAACCACTTGTTCAAAAATCTCCAAATGTGAAGAAAAGTGAACTTTGGAGCTATTACTAATTTATCACAATTTTATTTATATAGTGCCAAATTAGACCAACATTCACAAGGCCCTTTGTGTTCTAAGCTTAACTAAAGACCCTATAATAATACAGGGAAAACAGAAGACAGTCACATGGCCCTGTGTCAGGGTGAAATTCGTGGTGTGGCTGCAGGGGAGGAGTGGGCAGTGAGCAGTGGGTTCAGCACCAGATACTGTGACCTAATAAAACGCCCTGGAAACTGTGGCGACCTGAGTAGGTACTAATGGAAAAGGGGCTTATGGGAAACGTCCAGCAGCTGCAATAGGCGTACTATTGCAGCAAAAATAAGGGAGGATTCGGGATCACCTGACCCAGCCATCAAAAAGGAAAGTTTTAAGCCTAATCTTAAAAGTAGAGGGAATATCCGTCTCCCATATCAAAAATGGAAGATGGTCCCAGAGCGGAGAGGTTTGAAAGCTGTGCCTCCCGTTCCACTTTTAAACACCCCAGTAAGCCAGCAGTATGAGAGCCAAGTACTCTTTAGGGGATGAAATGTTACTATGACAACTTTAAGATAAAATGGGGCCTGATTATTTAAGACCTTGCATGTGAGGAGAAGGATTTTAATTTCAGCTCTAGATTTAACAGGGAGCCAATGAAGGGAAGCCAGTGTGGGAGGAATCTGCTCTCTGTGTCTGGTCCCTGTCAGGACTCTGGCTGCAGCATTTTGGATCAAGCAAAATCTTTTTAGGAAGCTTTTAGAACAACAATTCATTTAACAATGAAATACAGTAATAGAAATAATAAATGCATCAAGTAGTTTTTCAGTGTCACTCTGAAACAGAATGTTTCTGATTGCAGAGACATTGTGCTAAAGAAACAAAGATGTAATACATGTTTGTATAGTAAGCACACTGAAGGGCATATCCTGGTCAAAAACAACTCCAAGAATCCTCACAGTGTTACTGGAGGCCAAGTTGATGCTAAGTATCTGATTAGAGCAACACCTACTGGTCAGATTTTAAAGGCCAACTTCAACAACGTATCTAAATTTAGAAGCAGAGGTCACCCAGGTCTTTGCTGATGACATATTCTTGTGTCAGCTGCTGAGTTTGATGGTGACAGAGGAGACTGTGCCTGTCCCTTGGTCATGTTGAAATGGATGATGTCCCTCTAATTAAGAGGTCAAAGGACTCTGCATTATTGGCTGTCCTACTCACAACGGCAAGCCTACTCACCAAAAACCACAGCATCACAGAAAACATCAACTAAGAAGGCAAAGGAAGAAGTGAACAGTTACAGGTGAGTCAAAGCTGTTCCACTGGTGGCGGGACCATGCAGGGGGACATCCTTATAAGCAAAGCAGTATCACTTGGACCAGTGTTCCTCTGAACAAGTTTTTTCAACTGCTGTGAGCAGGTAGTCATGAATGGGCTTAATTTTCATGGATTTCACACCAGAGATTTTACAATACTTTTAAGTCTTTTTATTTTCTGATCTGTCAGTTCATTTTTACAGGCTGCTTTATTTAGTGTGTCTCCAAAATGCTATTGTGCAATTCAGAAAAGCTCTAGGAGACAGTCTCAGAGAGATATTACTGATGTTTAAGATATGTCCTATTACCGCTGGATCCATGATCCCCTGAAATGTTAAGTTCCTTTTAAATACATGATATTAATGTACGGAAGCATATATATATTCATTCTAATGGAAACCAACGAGCAGTTCAGTTTAAAGAGCCTGACATAACCAACAGCTGCAGTGCTAACTATCTAACTATTACCAAAATATTGGTTTTCAACCACATTCATCAGTTTACTTACTTTCACCATTCTCGCCAGCGTCTGATGTCACAGTGATGGTGAAGCAGGTGGGATCTTCTGAGAGCACTGCAAGTACATATTTATTAGTAACAACATTTTTACTATGATTTGATCAGTGGTTGGGTAAGTAAGGCATATTTGAAGAGAATTTGAACGATTTAGCATCCTCTTTATCACTATTCACATTTATAAATAGTAAACATTTGGATACCAGACTTTGGGCATAACAGGGACAGAGAATGTTTGCGTTGCTTTTCCTAACAGCTACCGAGTGCTAACAGAAATAGTATTAGTATTTTAACATTTAGCATTACTATTAGTATCCTTTCATAAATACAAGAACACCAGCAAGCTAACCCCAAAGACTGATTATGTTCATCAGTGGGAGAAACGTTTCATCCAGGTGACGTCTTCAGTCTCAGCTCACTGCACGATTCCAACCTTATAAAAGAACATTTACACAATGAGTGAAACCAGCCCAGTGAAGGGACAGTTCTTTGATCATTAACATGCAAATTGTCATGAACATTGATCAGTAACTATTGATCATTGATCAAAACCCACTGATCATTGGCCATGAGTACCATTCATAGAGCGCTGGGGAATGGCTGCAATCACAACATTGTAAGTTGGTGACAGATGTACCCTTAGGCCCCCTTCTCGATTCAGAGATGGTCTTTTTCCTTTTCACGTGGAAAGTTTTAGCCATTGTGCAAATGTACCGTTTATAAGGTTGGAAACCTGCAGTCAGCTGAGAGTGAAGAAGTTACCTGGATGAAACGTTTCTCCCACTGAAAACGTCCAGATGAACAGAATCAACCTCTTGGGATTTCTTTACCTCAAGGATTGAGCATGCATCAAGACAAGCTAAGTAACGTGTACTTGCTAGCTATGAGCTAGCTACTACTTTTGCACTACATTTCTACTTAACGTTACGTGCAGTTCAGACCTGTAAAAGAGTCTGGGTAGATAGACTCTATGGCTTCGAGTTCATTCCGCTGCTCTTCGACGTAGTCTGTCATGTTTGTGTGGCTACAGGTTATCTGTAAGTTCGTGAAATCATCACTGTGCGCTGCGTATTCAGCTGAAACCGTCGGCGATCGATGATCTCGACGAGCCGCCTAGTTTTCTTCTTTTTGGGTGTAGTGGTGTTAGCAAGCCAGCTTGGACATACATTACCGCCATCTTCTGGACTGGTGTAGATCAGACACTCGTACTTTTGTTGATATTTTATTTTTTATCACCCAAACGTTTTTCACGTAATGAGAGTGGGCAGTTATGTCCTTTTTTGCGAAGGCTACAGGATTTCTCAGGTGCCAAAAAGTGATTTCTGAAAGTGATTGCTCATATTTAAAAAACTGTAAATGACTTTCTGGCCCATAATATGTGAAACAGATGTCAAATGTTAATAATAATGACGATGCGTGAACTGCATGATTTATAGTACATTATATAAGTACATAGTTATAGGTAGATATTTGGATATTTGTGTTTGCAATCATTTTAAAAGCAGATGCTTTGTTTATGTTTTAAATAACAGACAATCTGTGACTGATTAGCACTTTATTATTTTGCCCATTTAAACAGGTTAATTGGAGAAGTCTGTACAGATGCTGCAAACAGAGCCAGCGGGACATTCTTCTGTCATAAATGTTCGTCATTATGCGTTCCATAGAGATCCAGTTCAGAGTCCACTCCCTGTAAGCAGACCCCATTCCACGAGCAAGCAGCCGTTCCCAGCACGACACTTCCAAAGATTCGTTTTTCAGTATTCCTCCTGTTTCTACTAGGACAATTTTTTTACATTTACAGGTGGGGTGATTTTTTTAAATGAAGAGATTTGTCAAAACAGTCATCATTTGCTTTTTGGAAGCTGGAGCCAATGTTAAGGAAGGTGAAAGATGCCTTTGGCTGAAGGACAGCCAAGGAAATGAAATACTGGAGGCCACAAGAAGTAAGCTGTGAGATCAAAAACTTGCTTTTGGTTTAAATTTTACCATTAAAGTTATTAGATGCTTTAAATATATAAATAGATTAAATGTTTCTCCTAAGGTTCCCATTACTGGAAAGAGACCAAACCATAAGAGTCTATGTCATCTCTTAGGATGACCTGTGGAGGTGTAGAAACAAAGAAAAGCCACAGCAAGGTCACTGATGTAAAGTGTCATGTAGAGACAACACAGGGTAAAACACACTGGCAAAACTGACCAACTAAAATAACTGAGAGCTTCCAGGACACAACGATGAACCAGCTGTGTTAGCTTTAAAGACCAGACACACAGCAGTAATGATGGATGCCCAGCTGCATTCTGTGAAGTATGCCTTTGCCTGCTTTGGTGCAAAGGTACACAACTTTGTACAAAAGATGCTCCTCTAGTTAATTTTCTTATTTTACATTTAAAGAATCTAGTACATTTTTTGTGCATCATTTGCTGCAATGTTTGCATTTCATATCACCACAGCAGCAGTTCATTTAATGGAGGAGCTGGTAATGACATCTGCTGGGTTAGTGTTGCATTGAGTGCTGACTTACAGCCTCTGCACATGCTGAAGAAGCCATGTGGCCGTTGTGTTTGATATGTGGTTAACTTTGGAATCACATCATCTCATTTACTTGGTTGTGCTAAAGGTTTTAATCTCTGAGCTGCTGGATATCTGATGAACTTAGGTGTTTCACAAAAAAATGAATAAAATATCTAATCTCACTGACAAAGTCAGGAAAGTCTGTCAGTCAGTTCTTCCAATACTTTCAGGAAGATATACACTTGGACTGCTCATTCTGTGAAATTCACATTTGGTAGTGTCAGTACTCTTGCACAGCAAACCGAGCACTACATTGAAACTATTTCTGACGTGGCGTGAAGAGGGGGATTTTTTCGAGCTCTCAGCACCAGAATATAATAAAGCAGATTTTTAGTGCCTATTTTATGTTTTTTAAGCTTCCAAGTCTTTTTGGAAGATCAGCATATTAAACCTGCTAGATAGCTAGAAACCAAGTGTAGGAACAACAACATGTCAAAATCTGCTAAAGGCTGAGTAACTCGAGCAAACCACATGTGACTAGCATGCTAGCTAGCGACCACAGCTACCTGAAAGAAGCATTTGGATGAAGAAGAATTTCCACCACTACCAGTAACACCTTCCAAGCCTCCAGTGGCTAAAAAACCAACATTATCTACTAGTCACTCCGATGGAGCTGAAATCTGCACATAAACTCTAAATTATACCCTGAATCTCAGTTCTTCTCAGGTTTGTCTACAAGGTGTTCTTTATGTTTCTCCATGTGGTTTGTGGCCAAAAGAAGGGAAATAAAAGAGAGAAAAGGGGACAGAGAGGGATGTTAGTATGATGGTGTTGTCTGATATCTGTTGGATGTCATGTTTGGTTGCCTAAATTGCTCTCGGTTGTTAGCAAAAAATGTTTATTGTTAAACAGATAAAACACTATTTTTTGATTTCACTCTTATTAGGCATCTTACGTTTGTTTATATTTATACTGAGAATAATTTCATATTCTAGTGCTGTCAAATTGTGTTTTCTGTTTTTTGTCGCTATTAACACTAGAGGTCTTTGCAACAACTTGAAACGGAAATCCATTTTTCTTTATGCAAAGCAACTTAAATCTGACTTTGTGTTTTTTCAACAATCCCACTCTATTCTCAGTGATGTCAATTTTTGTTGATCTCAATGGAAAACTATGTGGTTATCTCATGGAACTGAACGATCAGCAGGGGTCTCAGATATAATTACATACAGAATGTGATCCTGCAGGTCATTACTTATGTCAAGTCCTAAAGTATAATGATTTAGTTTTGATTGTAACACAAAGCTAGAAAATGATATGTTATTTTTGATGATTGAAAAAAATATCTAGCTGTTTAAATAAATTTTAAAATGCCAAATTATTACTAGGTGGAGACTTTAACTGTATTATGGATGCTGAATTAGATCTTGATGTTCTGCTGTTGAATCTACATATTGGAAACTCAATAGCTCATTATTACAGAACGATGACGTGAAAAAGGATCTTAAAGAACTGATCTCAAACTATTGCTCTATAACTCATAAAATGTACCGTTTGGAAATAACTGGGAATTATTAAAATTTGAAATTGGCAAATATTTAAGGATGGTTGGCAGCCTTAATGCCAAATAAAAAAGATTAGAGGAAGAAAACAATTTTTCAAATTACACAGTTATCTAATAAACAAATTGACAATTTAACTGAAGAGGATAAAAATTGAACCTTGCTAAATGACAAGATAAATTGGATCGCTTATACTCAAAAGGAGCTTTTATCAGATTCAGATCTAAGTGGCTTGAAGAAGCTGAGTGTAATTCTCATTATTTCTTCAACTTAGAAAAGAAACACTCCAGCATTAATGATATTAACAAATAAACAAACAAAGATAAATGGCTTTACAGATTAATCTCTAAACACTGCAGTCATTTTTATAAGGAACTTTAGAGCTCGACATCTTCTCAGGAAGCTTCAGATCACCTCTTAAAGTTGCTGAATGTTAAATCTATCAGCCAAGAAGATTCTACATTATGTGATTAAACCATCTCATTAGAAGAAGTCAAACATGCAACTATACTATTCAAAAATAATAATTGTCCAGGCACAGATGGTCTTACTGCAGAATTTTATGAAACTTTTTTCTGAAGAGTTGTCTCTTTTTTTTTTTCGTGAGGTTTTTGCAGAAAGCATAGGAAAACAAAAACTTCCCAGTACAATGAATCAAGGTTTGAACACGTTGATTCCAAAGCCTAATGAAGACCTATTAATTATTGATAATTGGAGACCAATTAGCTTATTAAACAATGATTATAAAGTATTTGCTCTAATTTTAGCTAACATATTTAAAATGGTTCTTGACTCGGTTATTGATGAAACACAATCTGGCTTCAAGCCCAATAGACATAAAACTAACAATATCAGATTGGTTTGAGATATTCTGACCTAATAAATAGCAATGGTTTCATGATGTTTTTAGACTTCTACAAGGCCTTTGATACAGTGAAGCACGAATTTATATTTCAAGCTCTAGATAAATATGGTTTTGGTGTTACTTCTCTACAGTGATTAAAACATAAAATAACAGTAACAGCAGCATTACATTAACAAATGGTACTTCACCCAGATTTAATATACAAAGAGGGATAAGACAAGACTGTCCCATTTCTCTGTACCTGTTTTTATTAATTGCCCAACTATTGTCTAACCTTATAAAGTCAAGCAATGTAAAAGGAATATCGCTAGTTAGCAAAGATTTACTCATAACACAGTTAGCAGATGACACCACATTGTTCCTAAAAGATACATTAAATAACTTGCCTTTTAATTCATTTCAATTTAATTCAATCTTTATTGGCAGACTTCATGTCCATAAAAAACAAGACAACCCCCCTCCCCCCAAAAGAAAAAAACAAAAAACAAAAATATATTTAAAATATTAAAAAAAAGAAAAAATATATAAATAAAATATAAAACCATAATATACATAAAACACAATTACCTAAAAGAAATCAATAAATACACAAACACTTCAACCAGTGCTTTCTCAGACTGGATGAGTAACAGGAACCACTCACTGTCAGCTCTGTAGGTGCTAAAATTAGACTGTTACTAGAACCATCCAGTCGTTCTCTAAAATTAAAGATTAACTTTCTTAAAAGTGCATTTAAAGTCCAAACACCCACAGCTACAAACATCTGGCTGGCACTACCCCCTCTAGTGATCCTGCAATGAATTCTCATGGCATCATTATATGCAACATGCAGCTTCTGCATGCTACATTGTTTGTAGGATGACCACAAGGGGGCAGTATATAACGGTGTGCAATGGGCTTTAAACAAAGCCACTTTAACTGGAAGTGAACAAAAGCTGAATTTGCGTGCAGTAGTATTTCCCTGCACATACACATTCCAGTATGGTATGCTTTTCTCCTATGAAGAATTATGTCTACATTTCAGTTTAGCTATAAATCGTGATGATTATACTAAAGTATTTGGCTCAATACCATCAGAGTGTGTATGCTGTTTAAGAATAAACCTAATATCCCTTCATACCACAGACTGTTGGCATCTCCAATACAAACTGTCGTTGGTAAGAAATGCTTTTTCTATGCATTCTAAAAACAACAATAAATCGATCAGATCTTTATTTCAGAATAATATAACCACGCTACCATATGTTCGGTTGTCTGATGATATTATGTGGAACGCAGTTTGGAGACTACCTAATCAGTTTTTAATTACCAACAAAGTTAAAGACATTTCTTATAAATTAATACACAGAATTTACCCATCTAAAGTTGATCTTCAAAGCAAATTTAAATTAGACATGGATGCAAACTGTAGCTTTTGTAAGACTTGCAAGGAATCCACTATACATCTTTTTTTGGTTTTGTCCCCTTGTACAAGACTTCTGGTAGAGAGTATGTGTTTTTATCTCAGAAAATGTATTTAAAGGATTTGCACTGTTTTGGAAATATGTATTATTTGGTCTCCACAAAAAACAAAGACAATTCCACATATATAACAGATATATGATTAACTTGTTAATCTTAAAGGTTAAATTTCATATTTACAAATTCATGTATACCCCTATGAGCTTTTGCGATGTCTTTTTTTTTCCTATTAAGAACTCTACTAACGCAAAAGTTATAAAAACTAACCTCACCATATGTGTACTGTAGGTTCTGAATAATGTTTGTTTGTTTGTTTGTGTTTTACAATTTCTGTAAGTACAATAACTTTAATGTAATACTGTTCAATTCTACTTTGCATTGTACTGTTCTTTAAATAAAGGTTTGAAGAAAAACAAACAAAACTTCACCACAGCCCGGGAACCCTGTTCCAGATCGTTCCTGTCTACTTTAACCTCTAATGGCGCGAATAAGCCATTCCAATACTGTTGCAGACAGAGAGAAGTCACAGTCTTTATTTCTTTGGGTTTTATTGAGAAAAGTGAGTACACGAAGAAGCTTTTTCCTCATACGTGTAGAATAAATCGGAATTCCTGGACGGAACCTTTGACGCGGCAGCAGGTGAGGGACACAGGAAACCATTTCGCTGACCAGGCGCGAGACAAGGAAGAGGAACTGCGGATTTGACTTACGGATTTTGGCGGTTGGCATGAACTGGTGTGTGACTGGACTGGAATGGCGACTCAGGTAGAAGACGATGATGATATGGATTTGGGAGACTGGACGCCGGTTAGTGGGAAGGGGGCGAGGAGAGGGAGAAGAGGTAGGGAGGATGGAAGTGTCATAGGAACTCAGGGTAGCAAACGAAGTTTGGAGGGGAATAGTTCGGATGATGGGAGTGTTATCCGGAAAAGGATTGTCAGAGAGGAGTTTAAAATAATATTGAAATTTAGGCCGGAGGATGAAGGGGTGCAACTTAGCCCGATAGTTTTGTCGAGAGAGCTGAAAAAGAAGTTCGGAGAGGTAACGTTAGCCAAAGTTCTTAGAGATGGGAATTTGTTGCTGATCGTTAAGACGGAAGAGCAGAAACATAAAGTGTTAAATACTGAAAGCATATGCAAAAAGACAGTGAGGGAGAGAAAGGTGGTAGGGGAGTCTAAAGTGGTGCGAGGGGTAATCACAGGCATTCCAATAGAGGAAGATTTGGAAAAACTTAGACGAAGTATTTCTGGGAGTGAGGTCAGCAGGATCAAAAGACTGATGAGAACGGTCGATGGGGAAAGGGTTGACAGTGTGACTGTAATGCTGGAATTCCAAGAACAGGTACTTCCTGG